>JAUBOD010000151.1:4862684-4889030 GCA_032353885.1 Nothura maculosa
AGATGTTCCAGGCCCCTGATCATCCTGGTAGCCCTGCACTGGACTCTCTCCAGCAGCTCCACATCCCTCTTGTATTGGGGAGCCCAGAACTGGACACAGTACTCCAGGTGTGGCCTCACCAGAGCTGAGTAGAGGGGGACGATCACCTCCCTCGACCTGCAGGAGACGCTCTTCTTAATGCACCCCAGGATCCCATTGGCCTTCTTGGCCACCATGGTTGTCCGCCATGACACTCAGGTCCCTCTCTGCGAGGCTGCACTCCAGCACGTCAACCCCCAATCTGTCCAGTGTTATTCCTCTCCAAGTGCAGGACCCTGCACTTGCCCTTGTTGAACTTCATTAGGTTTCTCACTGCCCAGTGGTTCAGTCTGTCCAGGTCCCTCTGGATGGCAGCGGAGCCCTCAGGGCTGTCAGGTACTCCTCCCAGTTTGGTATCATCAGCAAACTTGCTGAGGGGGCACTCCATACCTTCATCCTGGTCATTAATGAATAAGTTGAAAAGGACAGGACTGAAGACTGACCCTGGGGGACACTGCTAACTACAGGCCTCCAAGCACCACTGACTACCACTCTCTGCACTCTGCACAAAGCCGATTCCTAATCCACCTCCCCGTCCACTCATCTATCCCACACTTTTGTAACTTGCCCAGGAGAATGCTGTGAGGGACAGTGTCAAAAGCCTTACTGAAGTCCAGATAGACCACATCTAGCACTCTGCCCTCATCTGTCCAGTTAGTCACTCCTTCATAGAAGGCGATCAGGTTAGTCAAGCAGGATTTCCCCTTGGTGAATCCATGCTGGCTACTCCTGAGCACCTTCATCTCCTCCATGTGTCTGGAGACAGCAGCCAGGATGAGCTGCTCAATCACGTTTCTGGGGATGGAGGTGAGGCTCACTGGCCTGTAGTTGCCCGGGTCCTCCTTCTTGCCTTTTTTGAAGACCAGAGTGAGGTTGGCTTTCTTCCAGTTCTCCAGCACCTTCCCCGTTCTCCAGGACCTTTCAAAGATGATGGCAAGTGCCTTGGCTATGACATCCGCCAGTTCCCTCAACACTCTGGAGTGCATCCCATCAGAGCCCATGGATTTGTGGGTGTTGAGTTTCCCTAGATGCTCTCTGACCCACTCTTCCTCTACCCAGGTCAAGCCTTCCTCTCCCCAGCTCTCTTGTGTCCCTAGGACCTGGGATTCTAGAGGGCTGCCACTGACAAACACTGAAGCAAAGGCAGCATTGAGCAGATCTGCTTTCTCCATGTTTTTCGTGACCAGGGTACCCACCCCATTCACTAGTGGACCCACGTTCTCTGATTATATGATTTATAATTCGTTTACATCACAAACTACAGTAGCCAGATAAAAGAGTTAATGCAATTGTAGTCTGGCCTGTTGTTTCTCTTGTTTCTAAGTCTGTATTTCTTCTGCATCTTTCTCCCTGACTTTTGTTATCTTGCAAAAAGACCAGCAAAGAGCAGTATTTCATGAACTCTTGAAGTTCTTACTCGCTCTCTAAGGACAAGTAAGTGTTACCCCACAAAAAGCCCTCGATATAAATGGGGAATTCACCACAGTTACTGAATTTTATTAAGTTGAAGTAAATTTTAGCAGTGTTTACTTTTAAAGAATTCTTTTTTTTCCCTTACAAGGCAAACCAAAAAAATAATGTTGCAGGCAAAATACCTGAAGTGTTTCATTTTAAATTCATGGTTAGTCTGATTCATGAATTCAGGGAGGCTGTACCTCAGTACCTAAAGGTTTTGATTTGTGTATTAAATTAGATACTCTACGATGATGGGAAAATGGTGGTAGAGGTTGATGGGCGTGCTACTCAAAAGCTGATCACTAACTTGAAGCCAGAAACATCCTACTCATTTGTGCTGACAAACAGAGGAAACAGTGCTGGAGGTCTTCAGCATAGAGTGACAGCAAAGACTGCTCCAGATGTGCTGCGCACCAAGCCAGTCTTCATTGGAAAAACCAACTTGGATGGCATGATAACTGTGGAACTTCCAGAAGTACCTGCAAATGAGAATATCAAGTAAGTTTGAGTGTTGAGGCTGGGAAATGACACTTCCTTGTTTTCATCTCCGTAAAAAGAAATAAAATAGCAAATTGTTATTTTCACTGATCTTACCAGGAGCTCTAGTGGTGGGCTGGAGTTTTCTACTTCATGATAGTATAGTATTTGGTCTAATTATGAATATACTATGGTCAGTTATGTATGTGAAACTGAGTAGGCTCTGGATGGGTATTTGTGAGGGAAGGCCTTTCTGTGGCTTCCCCTAGTAGTTTTATACTTTATCACCGATTTCAAATAGCACAAAAAATTTTAGCAAGTCAGTTTTGAAGGCTATATCTTTTCATAAAGAAAAAAAACGTAGGTCTAAAGGTCCATTCACAGCACTTTGAAATACTCAGTCACTCCAGATTTCTGTATAGTTTTAGATTATCATTATTTCACTAATGTTATTTCAAATAAATTAATTTTGAATGAGTTTTGAATTACTATTTTTTTAATATAGAAAGCAAAATGTAATGTAATGTCTGCTGGCCCTCATAAGAAAAATGGAGATTTTGCAGAAAATGATGTGAGCTTTTACTAGAGATTACCTATGTTTTCAGTGAAAAGGTATTGTGGAGACTTAAGCAGAAGAAATAAGACTGAGAAGCTGACAGCACAGGGCCAGCAGGGATTAGAAGGGATAGACAGTAAGGACTTGCTGAGAAAATATGAAGCACAGTACGATCAATAAGTGTTATTGCTCTGCCTATAGTGATTCTTGTTGGTCTGTAAGGTTCCCGTGTGTAATGTAAAGGAAATGGGAAGGAAAATGAGCAAGTCATTAAATATTGTTGAGGATTCAACTTGCCTTCTCCCTTGTGGATTTTTACTGATGGCTTTGTAGAAAGCTGCTCCCCTTTTTCATTACTGCCTCAGGACTTGGAGGCAGGTGAGGTCAAGAAAGAAATGACTTTGAGACATTAAAAGGATGAAAAAGTGAAAAATGTAGCCATTATCATTAGATTGAGTAAGAAGCGGTCAGTTACAAATGCAGCTAAGGAAGACTGAAGATGGAATGAGTCAAAAAAAGATTTATGAGGCAAGACTGTCACAGACATAAAAAGAGCTCTGGACAGTTGGTCAAACAATAGCAGAAAATGGCACAAGAAAGAGAAACAATGTCCTGAAAGGCAGTAAGTGACAGCAGCAAAAATGTATTAAACCTAGCAATTCAGTTGCCAATTTTGCAACTATATAGTTCCTCCTTTTGTACATATTTCCTAAGATGATGTGGTCAGATATGAGGAAGAAAAAGAAGTGATTGGGCAGACTTTTGGAAATAAGCATTCAAACACATTTGCACACTGAACAAGAAGGACTTACTGCTTTAGATACATGTTGCTCACTAGAATCAGTGAAATGATGGCAACTACACACTTTGTAAGTGAGAAAAAACTTTGTGCAATAATTATGTTGACATTTTTAGACTTGCTGTTTGTGTATTGTTTCATTATATATTCATAATTTTCTCAATCCTACTACCAAGACCATACTGACACTGTTTTAGTAATATTAATTACCCAGAAGGTGAAACAGTTAATGGCTCACTCTAAGAAGTTATAGGTAAATACTGATGGGAGTTAGGGTGATGTTATAAAAGCCTATAATTTATAAAAGATGTTAGAAGTAATTTTTATTATATTAGTGTCTGATGGTGATACAGAGCCTTTCATATGCTAAGTAAAATTGAAAATATTTCCTAAAATTGAAGTCTTTAGGAAACCATCCTTAAAAGGAAGTTTTCCTATTAAAAATCTAGTTTCAGTTGATCATTTTTTGTGTTTTCCTTAAGTATTTCGGTCTAATTCAAAGCTGTGCTTATAGGTAGAAAATAATACATATTAATCTGAATCTCCAGCTATTTTTTAATTATAACTTTGAAAAAATATAATTTTATGCAAGGCTTTGCTGCTATCTATATTCAATAATTGAGGCAATATCAAAAGAGACTCTCTTCCAACTGCTCCCTATCATTTTTAAGGGTAGCTGTATTTTCTGGAGCAAGGAGTGACACTTCATTGGCTTTAAAAAGGAATTCTGCAGTTCACCCAGCAGATTCATCTTAGCTAGTTAGATGTAATTATTGAATATCTGACACAAAAAAGCAGTGTTCATTAGGATTTCTTACTGATGTTAACATGTATTTCTGTTAATATCTTGTTAACATAATATCTAACAAAATGTGGTATGTCCAGATAAAGAAGGAAATTGTCCAAAAGTCTGGATTTAAACATGTTAATAAGTTTGCATTTTGCAGAAAGTGGTTATATCCCAAATATCTTTGAAACAGCATCAAGAAAGAAGAAATTTTAATATTTCAGTTAAAATTATTAATTGATACCAAACTAGAGTACAACCTTCAGTTTGATAATTGAAACTAGTCCGTTTTGCATAGCAGAAGAAAGATTAATGTAGTAGGAGAAAGATTTATGTGTCTGACTACTAGCATGCATTGATTTGGAAGGTATATTTTTTTTTTCTGTGATGCAGCTAACTTATAGCCAGTTTAAACACAGATGAGAAGTAAGTATGAGAAAATTAACCTCTGCCTTGGAAATACTTTAGAGAATAGATGTACCTAGTTAAGGTTTGTTGTTGTATCTATTGAAACCAGGGCAGGGATTTAGCTTCCTAGCTTGTAGGTATCTAAGTAATATGTACAGTTTTAGCCTTGAGTTTTTGTCTACTAGTTTCTGTACCCCAGGTACATTGCTGGGGTAAAAATGCTTATTTAGAAGTGGAGATTTCAAGATCAGATATAAATTGGCATAACTACTAAAATGTACTCTAATTTGCACAGAATGCTCAATAAGGGTAGACATATTCCTTGCAATCCCCACCTTTATTCAGCTTCCCATCCCACCAGAACTGGTATGAAATAGCGTGTCATGCTGGGACAAACCCAAAAACAGCCCCTGGTTATTAACAGGAAACAGACGTGCAATTTGAAAGTACTCCAAAATGTCACCAACTAACCTTTCTTGAGTGGCTGATTATTTTTGATAGATTATTTCAGCCACCAAGGAAAGGCAATCCAGAACTACTAAAGTATTTATCTTGTCATCTTACAGCTTCTGAGAAATTTTTATTTTATTTCTGTTGAATTTGATAAGTTATGCTCTCTGGGAAAGCTTACCTATTTGAAAAGGAGGATTAGGCTCTGTCCTGCTCAGGAGAAGGCAAATTGGGTGTAGGGTCGGTAGAGTTCTTCAAGAACATAGAAGTCCTAGTCATGGCTTGCTGCCACTCAGAAAGTTGTCAAAAAAAAAGTAAGAAGTCTGCTGAGAAAATAAAACCATGCTCAACAGTGGAGAATTTTTATATAACTTATTTCCATTTCTAGTCCAATTTACTTCATCTCTCTTGAGGTATTTCTCTATTAAAAATTTTAATATTTTAATTCCTGATCTAATTAAAAATCTTTGTTTTTTATTTTTAATAGAATAATCTCTTTGTTCTTCTTGAGAAGCTCACTAGAGGGGAAGATTTAGGCAGATGTGTTCAGCTGACAGTGTCCTGTCAAATGTCTTCTATTTGAAAGGAAAATTTCTGTTTTGAATTTAATTTTAATTCTCACATATGGAAAAATATCATATATCTGAAAGACTAATTGTTATGAAGTTGAGAAAATATTTGTATAGTTTGGGATTTTTTATATATATAAAATACCAAAAATCATGTAATATTGAAGAAAAATATGTTCTTAGCTTTAAAATATGTCAAGCAGCACTACTAGGTTTGAAAAAGAACATCCACATACAAAATGACTTATCTCATTGTTACTATAAAAAGTTACAAATTTTATTTAAATGTTAGCAATACAGTAGTTATAAATCTCTGTCACTTAGATCTGTTGAATATCTATACCTTTTGTTGTAAGCATCTTTTGTTGAGAGTTAGCATTTCTAAGATGAAACTTTGTGAATTTCAAAATAAGAATTAACACGTTTATGCATTAAGTAGTTATTTAAAAATACAAAGACTTTTTTTTTACATTTCTCTTATGGGAAAGAGCATTAGTTAAGAAGAGTCCATTAAATTGGATCAATAGCATATGCTGGTATGAAGAAAATACAATTTTATAGGGATTGCTTAGGTGGAGCTAATTTTTAATCATTTGGAAGGTAAGTCTGTTTCTGTAGTTTTTTTTCATTAATTGCTTTACTTTTTTTCAATTGTATTCCTTGAGTGGTTGATTTGCACTGCAGATGGTGGGAAAAGAGGTGAAAAATAGTCGGCTAGAACAGTGAAGAAGGCCCATGAGAATTACATTTGATAGAGATCCAGAGACTTCCTGAGCTCTACAATGAGCTCTGTTGTCACTAGCAACAAAAGAGGGCAGCTTCTCCCCCTCATTCTGTGATCGAGGATGCTTGACTTTTTGACAAGTGTTTTTATCAAGAACTTGTACATATTACATACTGAATGCCCTGCTGCTGTTATTCTGCTACCTTCTTTCCTCACGCTAATGTGAAATCGTTGTTCTGCTTGGCATGTTTCTGTTAAGAAAAAGAGGAAAATGCATCATAAGCCATGAGAAGCCATATCTCTCTTATACTAGGAAGTATGACTTAACTCCTTGCCATGGTGGGGAGTTGGAAGATATTTCAAAAAAAGTACGTGAGAAAATAACTCAGGGTATATATAATGTCAGGTCCTAACTCTGTATACAGCAAACTCTCATCTGTGATCAGAATAGTTAAACAGAAAAATAAAATAGTTTGACTAATGGGGAAATGGGGATTGGTACTGACAGCATTATCATGTATAGGTGGATAGTACAATATGTCTCCTTATTATCTGCCTATAACAGTAGAAACATCAACAAAAACACATAATTTTAACCTACCGTTATTATGTGCATGAAAATGGGGGCAGATGAAGTGATAATTGAGATTTAAAAATACCATAATATGTTTCAGGTTTTGGAGTGTTTTTTTTTTTTCCTATTAAATGATGGCAAGGCACAAGAGCCCCATGACTTTTGTATTTCAAATGAGATAATAAACTGCAGTCAACCATGCAGGCATTTCAGAACATTATAATTAAACTTCTCTATACATATTTATATGTTTACACGAGAAGCGGGTAATTAGTGACATTTGTTTGTCAAACATTTTACTTTGAGATGGATTTATTTATTTTCCAAGACTATGAACTTTTTTGACTGTATTTTAAATGTCTGCTATAAAAAAAGTTTCCCTTCAATATGCTGTATTTTTATATATATATATATTTATATATATATATATATAAGAAGTTCCTGTAAATAGATGCATATTCCATCAATTTACCTATTCACTTTCTTTTAACATTCCTTTTGTTGTACTGTTTTCCTCACAGGGGTTATTACATTGTTATTGTGCCTTTGAAGAGGTCTCGTGGAAAGTTTATCAAGCCATGGGAAAGCCCAGATGAAATGGAACTAGATGAGGTATGGTTTATTTTTGGTTTCCTTCTTCTTTATGACAGAAATGATCTTAGTGGCATGTGATTAACCCACCAGTTTCAGAATTTTTAGTTGTCAGGAAATTTTATATTTAGATTTGAGTTAGCCTGTGGAGTACTGAAACAAAGTTTAAATTACTTAAATTAGAATACATTGAAGACATTAAGTTGCAATAAAGCACACAAAATGCCTGATCTTTGTTGGCATTAATATTTTATTCTTTGCCTATTGTACGCGTAATACAAAAGTGCAGAAGGTGAAATGAGTTGTCAGCAAAAGCTTAATCACCAATGATATGAACTCTAATAAAGGTCTGGTTCATTACTGGGGTGTTTGCTAAGGCTGAAATAAATGCTAAATTGCAATTTGCACTGCAATTTAACATTTGACCTTCCTCATAGTATCTTTACCTGGTTCTCACATCCTGTAATACTGCTGAGAGAACTTTTACACTGCTCCCCATTCCTGACAGCTGATTTTCAGAAATAAATGAATGCAATAAGAAAGGCAAATCATTAGTTTGGGAACTAATCTGCTGGAAATGTCTCCTCTTTGAGGAGAGGAACCTGCGGGTCCTGATGGACAAGTTGACCATGAGCCAACAGTGTGCCCTTGTTGCCAAGAAGGCCAAATGTAGGAGTATGGAGGTGATCTTCCTGCTCTGCTCAGTCCTGAGGCCATCTCTACAGTACTGTGTCCAGTACTGATCTGCCTAGTATAGAGGGGGATGGAGCTACTGGAGCTACTGTCCAGCAAACAGTCACTAAGATGATGAGAGGACTGGACCATCTGCCTTAGGTGGAAAGGCTTAGAATGCTGGGTCTGTTCAACCTGGAAAAGAAAAGACTAAGGGGGCATCTTTTCCATGCACTTCAGTTGCTCAAGGGGTGGGACCTGTGTTCTTTCTCAGGTGCCAGTGATAGGATAAGAAGCAATGGCACAAACCGAAACACAAGAAAATCCATCTGAAATGGGGAAAAAAGATACTAAGAGGGTAACTGATCATAGTAACATTGTTACATGAATCTCAGTTTTGATGGCAAATTGTCTCCATTTCAGAGACCCACCCAAAAATAATAGAAATCGTTTTATTATGCTTTTGATATGATAATTCTAAGAAGTCTATGTGCATTCACTCTGTTCTTGTTTTTTATTCTAAAGGATGATATAACTGAGTCTAATGCGTCTTTCTTTCAACCTGTAAATCTAGAATAATATTAAGATTTATCTTTGTAGCTCTTTGAGAGTCTTACATGAAAGCTCTATAGAAGAATTGAGTTTACATATTATTAGAATAAACAGTAATAATTATCAGTGTTATTAGACTAGGATTATAGTTCCCTTTCAGTTGCCTTTGAATTTTGTACGTATGTCTCTATAATTCGTAGCAAATTGAAACAAGAGATCAAAGCAATTTCCTTGCTCCTAAATTAATGATATTGTTACTATACTCTGTTTTTTAATTTCTTTGGTCAATTCAGGAATCTAATATAGAAATATCATTGGTTCCCCTATAAGGATCAGCGGAAAGTCATAAACACTATACAAGCAATCACCTACTTTTCTTCCAATCTCCAATTTAGCAAATGAATATTATGTGCCATATTTACACCAAAATGTGAGGGAAAGGAAGATATTCATGAAACCAAGACTGCTAAGGAAAGCTTTCAAAATAAAACTCCTTTACTAATGCTGTTAAATAAATGTGTCAGTCTGCAGTTTCTGATCAGTAAAAGCAAAAAGGAAAACCTGCCATCCAAAGAAACTGAAAATGCACAAAGCTGAGAATATTTTTATTACAGCTATCTTACTGTTTGAAGCCTGTATTTACTTTTGGCCAGTTTCCTTTCTGCGGCCATCACATTAGTTCAAATACAGTATCCACTTCTTTTGGTCCATTAACTTGTTCACTTTAAAAGAGTAGGGTTGCTAATGCCATGCGCCAGCACATGTTTGTAGTACTAGGAAACATCAAATGCACTTATACAGTAAAAGTCTTCTGACAGGATCCATACAGTAATGGAAAACTGATTTAGTATTACCATCTACTTTTAACCTCCAGAAACTACAGGCAAAACCAGCAGCATTAACAGATTAAAGGATAGGTGCCAGATGACATTGAACTTTTTTGCAATTAAATTTTACGGGTCTATACTGCTTATTCCCATAACAAAGGGTCATTTTAATCATCCTGCAAGTTGTGGTGCATTAATCTGTATAATAGTTTGATAAAGAAAGAACATTTATTAATTCAGAAATATTTGGGTCAGGATGGGTTGTTTCCCACTTTTACTGATATAATTGAGACCACATTGCAGAATTAATGGTGGAAGAAATAAGATATGCATTGACTGGAAAATGAAAATTATTTCTGATAAAGAACTAAGCCCTTGATATATCTTTTTACAATTGCTACCAATACATTAGTAACTACTGAGGAGGGGGAAAAATTCACAAGCAGGCAGTGCCTGTACTTCATGCTCACTCATCCACTTTCTTGTACTTAAAAGATTATTTTTCTTCGTGTTTTAGAAAACCTGCATAGTGTTTTTGGACATATTTTTCCTATCAAACATGTGAAAGAATTTGAACAATTAATAAAATTGGGAAAAAATTACAAAAGCTAACCATACTGCTACCTGAACAATTATTTTCTGGTGATAAACTAAAGAAACTTTAGCTCCTATCTTCTTTTGGTACAACTTTGGATGGCTGGCTAGTATCAAATGGGATTTTCCAAGAGAGCCTTTCCCATACACTTTCCTTAGCCTGAGGAATACTCTTTGTTGAAAACACAACTCTGGAGTGATAAGTCCATAAATCACTAGTTAAAAGGATTGTCTAATTGTGGCTACTGATTCTTCCCGATTGCTTGAATCCTTAGTTCTGAAAGAAGCTGAGAGATACAGAATCTTAAAAGAGCAGATAATGGACTTGATACTATAGGTAAAATCTTTTTATATTAAGTCAATATTTCACTTTATTTTCATTATGAAACCTAATGACGTCAATCAAATATGCCATATGTTTAGGCACAAAATAAAATGCCATGATTTACAGTATTAATAGAAATGTGTATTTACAATATCAATAGAACCTAAATGAAAGCCTGACTGTAAAGTCTTTAAATTTTAAAAATTAAGTGAAGTCTTAGCATTAAGTCCCAGTAGGACCTACTGTGAAAGTAACAATATCTGGCAACAACATTATCTGTATGTGAAATATGAATGAAGCCAGAGGTTCACTTGAGATCTAGTCGTGTGTAACTTGTGACAGAAAAATTTGGTCACGGGCCAATTTTTTGTCTGTACTCTGAAAAATATGCTGTTTTTCAGCTAGGCTAAAAAGTAGCTGGCCCCTGGTGACCAGAAACAACCTTTGTTACCTGTTGTATACAGTTTGATTAAGTGGGACTAATTGACTTTTAGCATTGACTGCCAAAAGGACAGCTTCTAAGCACCTCTCCTACTGTACTATAGGACTTGTGCATTTCCATCTGGTAACTTAATACGTTTTTGTTGCTAATTCAATCTGTATGCTTGACAGTCTACTATTCCATCACTGCAGTAACAGATGCCACCTTGTAAAAATGAACTCCCTAAGCCCTGTTTTACCTCAGCAGAAGGTTTAAGAAGAGTGAAGAAGAAATATGGACTGCTGATTGTGCTAGCAGTCTTTAATGATGAGTGACGAATAACAGTTTTGACTCTGAAGTCTGAAGTTTTGGAAAGCTTTTTTTTTTTTTTTTTTTTTCCTTTACCTTCTCCCTCTCTGTATCTATTCCAGCCTACCAGTTTTTGTACTGGAGCATGGAACTTGATAGAGATGAATGAGCATAAAACCTCTGTGGCAGAGAAAAGCCTGCCTGGGGCACACTGTTATGGCTGGAAGGCATCCAGATGCATGGCTCAGTGATCCAAACAGCTTCCATCAGATTTCCAAACAGATTTCCATCAGCTTCCAAACACCCTGCTCTGCTGGGACAACTTAGGTCCAGTGTCTACACAGCAGCCCAAGCCTGAAATACACATTGTAATGAGAAAGGGTGTTAATGATCACAGTTAAAAGCTTCTGTATAGGCATAGTAGATTGTCTAATGTGCTTGGGAATTGTTAACTGTGTTATTGGAAATGCAAGGTCTTCTGTGAGGAAAGCAAGAAGACGTACGAGCTAAACTGGCGTGTAACACTGGAGAAGGTCTGAAGTTTCCCTGCGTGAGCATATTTGTTAAAATGGAAATATATAGTAAAAATTGTATTTTAATCTCTTTTTTTATTGATGCTTGTCTGGATATGGAGATTTGCCTCCTACTCATAAAAATAAATGTGCTCATCCATTCTATTAGCACTGCTTGTGTACTGCAAAGCTTAAAAGAACTCTTTGACCTTGGAAAAATATACAGTTGGAATATGAGACGATTTCTTTGGCCTTAAAACAAGACATTGAATAAGTTTCATAAGTGAAAATCAAGGGAATAGTAGATCAGCCTTAGAAGTCATCACTTACTACCCAGGAAAACTTCAGACACCTTGTAAACAATTCAAATTAATATTTATTGAGTGCTACTGTATCTAAAGTCATAAAAGGTATTGAATAAGCAGTTGTCTGCTTTAATTAGTAATTTATCAGTGGATGATAGCAGCAATGTTTTATTTCCTTCATTATTTAAAATATATTTTACAACTTCGATTTAATCTTGTTTCAGATGCGCTGATGCAAAATTTAGCTTTGTTCATCAGTGAAAATATTTAATGACACGAGGAAAACTTACATTTTGAGAGACATGTTATGGAATTTAAACCTGAAATGTTCATGTAGGTTGTGCATATTATGTAGATATTTTCTAGTCTAGCAGCAGGAAAATAAAGGTATTACAATTCATGGAGTCCTCTGTGGATTGTCATCACTGAACATTTGTATAGTGTTGAACAAATAATGAAGCACCTGATTTTGGTGATTTTGAGCAAATAAAATGATAGTAAATTTCATTCTAGGGATCTATATGCTTATAAATCATTTCCAAAATCTTTTTCGTGCTTCCATTTACTTTTATGAAATAGGTTTAAAAGCAAAAATAGATTTCTTTTTGAGAAATTATATATTTGCAAATAATCTTCACAAGATCTGTTAAAGTAATATTACCATTCTTTAAAAAAGTAGTTATCTACATTTGTTTATAATTTGTTTATAATTGTTTATAATTTTATCTAAGCTAGTTAATACTGAGTTCGTATTTCTGAATTCTCAGGGGAATAAAAGTTGTTATTTTTCCAAATTTTGCTATGTATTCACATATTTAAATATATTATTTCTGTTAATCAATTTTGTTTTATTAAGCTGTAGATAAGAAATTGCCTGGCATATGCACAGAGAAGATGAAAATACTATGCAGTGACTCATTTTAAAACAGAAAAGGTTTATAACTTTATTGGGCTTTGAATTTTTATTTGCAAAGACAACGGTATCAGGCACAAAAATTCATCTAATTGGCTTATGCTTGCAGTGCAATTGCAATCTAGTATCTTATCTTAACATGAGTTGCAAGAAATTGGAAGATTTTGCATGAACTGATAGAGCCCTATATTTTTTACTTCCTGTCCATGAATTAAATTTTATCATTCTGCTCTCAGTAAGTTGCATTAATCTTTATGTTTTTGATTTCTCTCTCTATTTCCTCTCTCCTCTTTCTAAAGTTGCTTAAGGAGATATCTAGGAAACGCAGAAGCATTCGTCTTGGGAGAGAAGTTGAATTAAAGCCATATATTGCGGCTCACTTTGATGTTCTTCCTACGGAGTTCACATTGGGGGATAAAAAGCATTATGGTGGCTTTGAGAATAAGCAACTCCAGAGTGGTCAAGAATATGTCTTCTTTGTGTTGGCTGTAATGGAGCACTCAGAATCTGTAAGTTACTCTTTCTTAAGCCCAAATTTACATTTCCATACCCACTGAAACATTTTGTCAATGCTTATTCTACTTCCCAAAGGCCAAGTCTCTACAGCACATGTCAGAGCATCTGAAAAGTTAGTGATTCTTCACCTATTTCTCTACTTCCAGTTAATTTCTTGAAGGTTTTTGTTTGTTTATTTGTTTTCATTTAAAAGTGTAGCCTATAGGTGTAATAGAACACTAAGGACCTTTTTTTGGGGTGTGTTCTGACCCTTTGCAAATTACAGTCTCTGCCATCTGAGACTGACACAGTTACTAAGGTATGAACTTTATAGCAGCATCTTCCTCAAAGTCTTTAACAAAAGAGTTCCTCTGCTGCCTCAATGGACAAGCATTGAATAGCAGTACTGGTTACCAAGAGTTCTTGGAAACATCTCTTGAAGTAAAGACAAGCACAGCAAGCTTCTTTAATGATAGTAATTTCCTCCCAAATTTATCAGTGAATTGTTAGAAGCTTAAATAAATGATTCATTAATATAGAGAATTCCTGAAGTGAGCTAAATAATGAGCTGTTATTTCTTTTTATGTAAATCATTTTATTCCTGTGTCCTTTTATACTTGAGTTAATCTGTGTGTGATATTACTAAAAAAAAAGTTATTAAATTAATAACTTAAAAATTAGAGACAGAAACAAGACTGTTAAATTAAGTTACAATGTACACTAGCATGTTAAGATGCAATATGTTACATGATACCTTTCTAATTGATTCCTAAACCTAACAGCTAAATTTGGTGGGTCAGACATTTGAAACTATTGCACCGATAATCTGAATTCAAGACATAATGTAGATCAGAATTTCACTTCTGCTTTTTGACAATGACTACCAACCATGAAGCACCATGAAGGCTGCATCATGAAGTTTCAAAAGACACTTGCTAGGCAGATTTTTGCTATAAAGCTAGAGGTCCAAATATATCCATGTGAGGAATGCCTATATATTTTTTTTCTTTTTAATATAAAATAATGTTTCATAATTAATATTGAATATTAAGGCATTATTCCTTCAGATCATTTAGAGATTATTACATTTTTAAGGATATGGAAAATGGAAAAGTAGGAATAAGTAGAGTTATGGATTTACAGCTTAAAACCTGTATCCAATAGCCTATTGTTTTTACAGCGCTTCAAAGACATGAGTAAATTTACCACAGGAAAAACATCTGATTTAGCCTGACTTCCATTTATTTAACTGCTCTGAATACAGACTTTTTGAGGCAGGGTAGAAGGGGAAATGGATGTGAAGGGAGAGCATGAGCTGAAAATCATAGAGAGTTTTAACCTGCTAGGGATTTTTCTTCTTGTTCAAAACACCTTTTTTTCTGTAGAATTTCACCTTCAGAGAACATATCATTAATTCTTGTAGGGCAGAAATTAAATGCAAGATTCTATTTCTTAGACAACAAGTAGTAAGTGGTTCTCATGTCATCCATCTGTAGGATTTTGGTCTGCCTTGTCTAATGGAAGAAGCTGAGTACAAAGCCATTTTTCTTACATAGTTTTATTTCTTCTGTCTTTGCAAGAACACTGGAGCTGAGAAATATCTCAGTCAAATTTGATCATCCAGAGAATTGACCTGGAGGTTCCCCAGTTGAGGGATTGGGGATCCTCAACAGGTGATCACAGATTTTTTGATGTTTGGCTGATAATATAATTAAGTAAATAAATCTCATGCTATAGATGTTAGCTTAATACCAGGTAATGTCAGTGCCTCATCATTCCCTGGCATGCCTCCTACCAAAATTCCTGGTTTTGCTCTAACTCCATATCCAAAAAGAGGACAAACATGACAAATTAGTTGTAAAACATTTTTACTTTGATATCACTTGTCATTGCTCAGGGCATGTTTCAGAAGGTAGTCCAAGCATGTCTCCTCTGCCCCCTCACATAATTCTTATTTTAAAACTGAAGTAAATGAAAACTCATCTCTTTTCCTCATTATTTTATCTCAGTATTCCTGAACCAGTACTAAATTAAGTTTTCCAGTTCTCTGACAGAATTGTGGCTCTCTTCCTGTTGTACCATGTGCAGACACATCCCAGCAAAGACCAGAAAATAATGACAAGTCGTCCTCTGCTTCTGACTTTATCGTAGCTCAGAAATTTTTACATCATCTCGTTTTACAGAGCTGGCTGCTCTGCCCACCTGTCTGTTAATTTTAGCTCCATACTCAGCCAGGGATCACACATCTCTGGTCAGAGGAGAATAAAAACAAGTTGATTTTTCTTTCCAAAAAAGAAACAATTTTCTTTTTTGTCACAGCTGTTTTTCTAGACCAGATGGCTTCACCCAACTGGTAACATAAAAGATTTTTGACCATTCCAGTTAGTTCCTAATTCCAGGTCTGAGTATTTAGAGATTTCCAGTGTTTACATTAGCTTCAGAATCTTCAGTGCTTTCCCTGTTTTTCTGTGATGAATTCAGGTTGTTTCTATTTTCTGTGTGAGCATGTTATTTCTCTTGCAGTCCCTTTGACTCTTAACTGATTGCATCCCACTCTTGACATCATAGGGTTGTTTTTCAGGAGCTTCTTACATATAATCCACATCATTGTACTCTATTTTACTTTCATTGTTTCATAGCTATTCTTCCATATATTTTGCAAGAATGACTTTAACATATTGTTAAACCAACATGAAATAAAATGCAAAACAAAATTGACTGATACGATTCAGAGCAATTTCTGGATTATAGTCCTTGAATTCTGTAATACTTGTTCTCACAGTCCCTGTTTCAGTTGCTGAGTTTTCCATGAAAGAACAAGTCACAAAATAAAGGCAGAAATAACAGCAAAATATTCAGTCTACAATTTTTTACATTGCCTGAGTTGAAAAAAAATCAATGTTATGTTCATTGCATCATTTTGTACAGATATGTTTTAAGTCTAGAGTATTTATTATTAAAAATACACGCCTTTATCATTAAGATTTATTTTGTTTGTGTAGACTATGTATGCAACCAGCCCCTACTCTGATCCTGTTGTCTCGATGGATCTCGATCCTCAACCAATTACAGATGAGGAGGAAGGCTTGATTTGGGTTGTAGGACCAGTTCTTGCAGTGGTGTTTATAATCTGCATTGTTATTGCTATACTTCTTTATAAAAGGTAAGTGTGCCATTTAGTTATTTTACAGTGTATATAGCTTTCTGATGTATTGGTCATTTTTTGTATTGTACCACACTACATAATCTGTACTACAATAGTAATTGTCATCTTGTGCGATGTAGGTTATATCTATGTATTAATAGTTTCTATTGCACTGTAGATATTTTATTAGATTTCTGACTGAAAGTTCCTGCAATTATAGGCATGTGGCCTTATTTTTCTGCTGATGACATTAACATTTCTTCATTTAAATATTTTTTCTACTTTAAAATGTTTGTGAATAAAATGTGCTTGCATATAAATATGTACAAAATGAGCACATTTCATTTTGGAAATTTTATTTTTAGAACTGTAATAGTAATACATTGGAAATTACATTGAGCTTGATGTTAAACATGTCTTTTATCTCCACTCAAGTAATCTGAGCTTTTCTTTTGACAGTTGGCCTCAGTTTGGCAACATATCTATATATTGAAGCTCTGAGTTATGAGATCAGTAGTTATTTTCTACTGATCTTTCAATCAGTTTGAACTCGACTTACTCTTCATTCATTGTCCATGATTCATATGTAGATCTTCTATTACACATAGGACTTCCCTCTGTCTTACAACTTACTGGATGTAAACTGTGTATAATAATTTATAAGTGGCAGCTTTTTACAATGTAAATGAGTGCACAGGGGCCAAGATACCGAGTCAAAAGCACAGTCTCAAAAAAAAAAATCATTTTAATGTTTTTTTTTCTCCAAAGCACTTCTGGAAAACTCATTTATAAAGCATAATTAGAGAATACTATAAACACGAAGAATATTGAGAAAGATAATTTCCTTAAATTGAACCTAAAACTAATGGCTATGGTTTTCTTACCTGCTATGAAGTGTTTAAATCCTGTTACTCATTATCCTATATTTTCCTTACTAATTTAAGTGTACATAGTCAAAAACACCAGAGGTTGCCTGCCAACAGACATCAGGTTTTGAGGAGATGAATTCTCTCTCTTAAATAAAATAAATAAAAAAATGTATTCCAAATAGATCCATATTAGAATGTTCTTCAGAGTCATAATAATGCTGCAGCATAGTAGATGGCCTGCCACTTACAAATGTGATCTCCTGAAGGCTTTCATTCTACTATCTTAGAGAATTTAATTGTTTCATACCAGAGAACCTCTGTTTGGGTCTGTCACTTCAAAAACTGGTCGTTAGAGATGCACTAGAAGTGAAATACTACTTTCTTCTGACTATTTTACACTATTAAAAGTCTAATTCTCCTTTACTACAAAACAAAGTTAAACAATGGCATATAAAGCAGATGTGCAACTGCTTTTGCAGTTGTTTGCATTTATGGGGCCATAATACATAATTACAACCTTCACATTCCATTACCAAAAAATCTATAGACATATTGAACAAATGAGCAGGTAAAACTTGCTCATCAGTAGTACTCTGAAGACAATGTCATACAAAGAAATTTGGAGACACATTTTCCATCTGTTATTTACTAGTAGTAGCATTGCTGTTTGAGGAAGTGGGCATCAGTATTTATTTTAGCTTATTTCAAGGTACAAATGTTGTTAAACTGCATCATTTTAAGAAGTTTTGTCTGAAAAACGGTTATAGTTCTACCAAGGCATGATCATCTATTCTAGAATAACTTACTTTGTAAATATAATGACACAATCTAAATTATCATGTCAAGCTTAAAGTATTATATGCACAAAAATATTATACCTACATGACTAAAAAGTAATGCCTTTACGTGTATCACAAGAAATATGTACAGATAAGACCTGTCAGGCACACAAATCAGATTAAAAATGATGGAGAAGGTTAAGAAAGAATAAGCTAAAAGTACCATTCATTTCTGTGTTTCCGCTTGCAGGAGACATTTTTTCATATATTATTATGATGAATAATTTGTAATTACTTGCTTAAGTAATTACTTAAGAATAAATGCTCAAACATTTATAAATTCACAGAAGAAATTCAAAAGAAAATGCATTAGATTTTGATGACCCTACAGTGTGGTCTCAGTCCATTAGATAATTTAATTAATTATAGCAGTCTGACTATGTGAGATCAAATCCATAAGTAATATATAGGATCTACACAGTAGTGTATTAACAAATCTCAGTTGTCTTATTAGACTGAAGAAAGGAAAAAGGAAATAAGAATTTAGATTTTATAAATATATCTTTATAGTTCATTTTGGTCTTTAGCAGGGAGACAGGAAGACTGATTTGCAAAAATGAGTCAAGTTAGATCACTGTTCTCTGGAAGCACAAGTTGGTTAAGAGATGGTACTTTCATGCCTAGAAGTTCACAATGGGAAAAGAACAAAATAGTCATAACATCGGATGTATTCATTGAATTAACGAAACATTTTGAAGCTAATATTTTGTCTTTCTGTTATGTTAATGTAGGAGAAACAGTTAAATTACAATGTTGAAAATAACATAACAGAACTAGTAGATTTCTTCAAAAAAATCCACTTTTTTAAACTAGAACTTTTTAAATAAGGCAATAATCAACATGTTTTCAATGCATACTTTTTAAAAAATCAACACATTTTGAACCCTCTGCGAAGAAGGAAAAATAGCAGTTTGACAAAACAGTAGTACAGATGTAAATTTATAGCAATAATTTTCCGCAGCCAGGAAGTTCAAAACAAACAAACAAACAAAAACTATATATAGCCTGTTCTTTAAGAAATGAACAGGTCTTTTATAATTTGGACTTCTTCTTTCTAGAATTCTTAGGAAATATAAGCAATAACAATTCCGGCTAATAAGTAGAATTTGGTGTAATGAGAATGAAAGATTTGGAGTGGGAAGGAAAAGGCTGAGTTTTTTGACTGTAAAGGGTATAGCAACCCAGGTAATGGTGAGTTGTGCTTGTTTGTAGATGTCTCCATGAACAGATATGGACTGCTAATTCCATGACTTACAGTACTATTTTTTTTCATTTTAATTTCAATCATAGAGAAAGAATGACTGTGATTTATAAAGGACTCTTCTCAAGAGGAGGAGACTAGTCCTGATGTAAAACACTAGATGCTATCAGGTAGCGTGGATAAGTTTTCTGGGTCATTGAGTAGCACATAGACTGGCAGTGCATGTTTGACCTCTTTATTATTTAATGATCAATTTGAACCCAAGCTGTTAGAGTAGTTATTATACTATAGTGTAATACATGAAGGCATTTGCTTCAGCATTCACTTCTGTTAAAATTAAAGCTATTCCATAGAAACATTTTGCATCATATGTGTGTATATAGTCAAAAAGTAAACTCAGTTTAGTAATTAACAGAAGTAGATGGAAAGACAGTGAGCAGCACCTTTTGCTACCTTTAGATTTGGCACAATTTAATATCCTATGTGACTGAGGTGATTAATGTATTGAGTGAGGAAGAGTTGTCAAGACCACCTATTCATAGTGTTGCAGAGCCTGGAAGGCACCTCTGGAGACCTGGAAAAACCTCCCTGCTCTCAGCAGGCTGCCCAGGCTCTTCAGTCAGGGTGAATGAATGTCCAAAGCTGGCAACTAAACAATCCTGCTGGGAAACCTGTTCCAGTATTTGACTACCCTTACAAAATAAATAAGCAAATAATAAAATAGTATATAAATAAATCAGTAAAAACAACTTTATTTTTATTTTTAAAATTTCTGATTAATCTTCTGTGTGAAGCAACTTACTTGACTAGTAACAAGTTCAGTATTTTCCTTCAAAAGGGCCATGATATCATTCTGCAATCTCAACGACGGGAGATAATCATTGTGGAGAGTGATGAATCTTTAACCTACTAGGCAAAAATCTACACCTTCAAATGCAGTGATATGAGTAAATTAACTAAATACAAATTTGTTTTTGCTATTATTTTGATTATATTTTTGCCTCCAAGAAAGTATAATTTTTCCTAGTTCAAGTGTGGACTAAAATACAGAAAGTAGCAGAATTTATATTCAAAACCTCAAACAAAGGCAAACACTTATCTAGATATAGCGCTGGTGCAGGCTAAGTCTCCCTTACAGGCAATACCTAACTATTATGATGACTGTTAGTCTGAGTCACGATTTATATTCCAGACTGTTTTTGATAAAGCAGCAAACCCTTCTGCACCCTACGGCTTAGTCAAACTGTCAGTAAATCCTTGACTCACTTTAGAATGTATCATGTACATTCAGTTAAACTGGATTTAGATGGTTTTAGATGGTAAACCAGTTAATGAATGTTACAGAGATCAAAAAAGTTTGGTGTATTTCAGAACCTGACAAGCAAAAAAGCAAACATATATGTCTGAAGCATATAAATATCAAAGGAATAAATTAACAAACTACTGAATTCTTGCTGGTATTCTTCATCACTATTGTAGGATGAAATTTTGCTCAAGTTTTTATTGAGTCAATATTTGTGTAGTATGCTTCGAATCTTAGGGAAAAGAAATCATAGTCCTTTTGACTTTTTTGTCTTATTTATTTATATGACATGCAGTTTGTTTGATTTGATTCAGATGAGAAGAACCTTAGCTAGAATCTTTTGAATATATTGAACTTTGAGAGGATGTGAGTAAAGGCTCTTGATTTGGGCTATATGAAAAAAATGCTTTTAAAGAAGAGAGATATTTAAAGAAAACACACATACACAAAAAATATTCAAGACTGAGGAATATAATGATGAAGGGCACTTTATCACAGATATAGATCTCACAGGTAGATCTCTAGCACGTGCTGTTCTAGCACTAAACAGACATCTAGCAGATTATTGGAGAAAGATTCGTGTGATAACCTTACTTGTCATGCCACTTTTAAAAATTTCAGCCATTTTGTTTCCTGTTTTTTAAAATATAAGTCCAATGTCTACTTTTTTTGTTTTGTTTTAATTTGGTTCACGTCTAGCTCATGTATTTACCCTTCCCTTTGTCTCTAATCTGTATCCCCTTCTCTCTAGAAGTGTCTTCTCTCTAAAAAATCTTTTAAGATTTCTCAACACCTCCAAAAGAGGTATTACCAATGAAATGTTAACTTAGGTAGTTAGACACATTCTCCATTATCTTAATGGTTAGAATTTGAGGTGATTATTTTGTGGACAATATCTAAAATGAAATAGATTATCTCAGAAATGTTTTCTTCAGCAGCAGAAGGTTCTCGTTGAACTTAACTTTGTGTCCTCCATTTATTCTGTGATGTCAAAACATTAAATGTTTTCATGAACTATCATTTCTTAATTTTTGTTACTTATATTTCTTCACTGTAGGACAATATTTTTTGCATCTCTTGTTGTCATAGTCACTCTTTTTGCTGCTGATCAACTAACATTTAACCTTTTTTCCCCTTCTTGCTGCATTAACATGGAGCAGTAAACCGGACAGGTGAGAAGTGAAAAGCATTTACCCTCCATTTACTTTAGCAAAGGAAAAAGAGAAAAAGACTATTATCATGAGAATGATCTAAAACAGTATATCTGTTAATCTAAATGAGAGTAGACAGTAAAGTTGGTAATGTGAAAGTTGGCCACCTTTCACATAAATAATGTGAAACCAAAGTGTTTTTTTTTTTCAGATAAAAAATTTATGTTATTTACATGAATGAAAGTAATACAGCATATACAGTCACATTTCACTGTTTTGTTTGTTGGTTTGTTTTTGTTTGTGGTGGTTTGTTTTTGTTTTTGTTTTTTGGTGATTTCATGGGGTACCTTTTCGGGAGACTTATTTTTCTGCATATCCCATGACCATTGCATAGCCAGAAACAATTACAATATTTGTGTGGACTGGATAGTTACAATAGCCAGAATGATGCTAAGTATAGTAATAAATAATAAACCCTTATACTGGTCTATAGTGTGTGTTCAAAACAGTTTTGTATATGAATAGGAAAGGTTTGAGAGCTTTTAATATATGAATAGTAAGTTGTGTTGCCCACTGATAACTTGCAATGGAAGAACTATATGTGGAAAAAAAGGTGTCTAGCCAGCTCCACTGAACCCAAACTTCAAGAGTAAGAATTAAAGATAAAAATACATCCTGAAAAATGGAAGCATACATTATACACCTTTCTTGAAAGGAAATAATTGGACAGTATGCAACTGTGACATCTGAAATGTTAATAAAAATAAAGTATTGCAAAGGAGCCCTTCCATAATAATTCAGTGTATGTATATATGTGTAAAATAAATAGATATATCCTCACTAAAGAGGAGGTAATATGATTGTTATCAATTTGCCAGAGAACAAATGGAAAATATTTGTAACAAAACACTTTTTTTTTTCCTTTTCCACAAAGCCAATAACTTTCGAGCAGCAATCAAAATTCCTGCAACGGTATTGTTGTGTTGTTGTTTGGCTTCTGTGCACAGTCTTTGAAATTTTTAGCATTGTGGAACTTTCTCTGAGCACGAAGGTGTTCAGAAGTTTAAGAACAGTTGGAAATCAATCGGAACATTTTTAAGAGGGAGCCCAGCAGAACAGCAGGAGATTTAGTGCAACTACATTATGAGTCACTTGGCAGGAAAAAAAAAAAAGAAAAATGAAAAAAGAAAGGGGAGTGACATGCTAGGCAAGACATAGAATACTCCTAAAAAAAATTAGCTATTCTAACTGTTAAAATAATGATTTTTTTTTATTCCTGGAAACTAGCTTTTTGCAGGGCTTTTTCTTTTTCTTCACTTTATATTGAATGAATAATATCAGTCATTTTGCATTTTCACTTAACACTATATGAAGGATCCACTGGGAATCCACTGGGGATTCAGGAATTAAATTTCCAGATTCCTACATAAAAATAGGAAGTTGTTGATATTTTCAATGTAATATATTCTGTGTAGTTTATAACAGAAGATTATACTCTCATGTATTAAGTGTCCATTTAACCAGGACATTGAGAACCAGTACAGCATGGGCTCCTCTCCCTTTACAATTTGACAATGTTAATAAAATTTCACAGGAAATATTGCTTTATTTTCTTTGAAAGCCTTAAATATATAGATAAACCTTAAATAAACCTTAAACCCTAAACCTTAAATATATAGATACAATCAGATGATTGAAGGGTGTGTTGTGCACTCCTTCCAGAGATGAAGTGCGGCAGGGCAGACTCTTTTTTTCCTAGAAAGGAGTCAGGAAAACAGTCTTCTTTACTGTTCTCTGTCATCCTGAAAATATCTAAAGAATGTAAGTTATTTCTTAGAAAGCAGTTCAGATTTTTGTATGTAAAATATGAAGTATTCCATGATTAGAACTTTACATGTTATCTTTTATCCTGAAAAATTAAGTAATATTTAATACTGCTGTATCTAGACAGCTTTTAGAAGAGATGGTGTGGGATTTTTTGACTTTCATATTTTGTCTGTTACAGTTCATTATTCTGCTGCCTGGAAAGATGATCTAGAGGATTAATTTGCTGCAGAATACAATAATTTTCCTCTGACTTTTTATATTTCAATTCCTCCTACCTCTGCAAGTTATACTTGCCGTACTCAGCATGCATAATTATTTTACTTTTACACTGGATCAAATGTTCTTTCAGAAAGAAGCATCTCACTTTTAGATTATAGTGGAAAAAATCAGATATCTATATTTGCTTAGTCAAGACCTTAGCTTTATGTTTACGTGTATTCATTTTCTCCACACAGGAAAAGGGCCGAATCTGACTCTAGAAAGAGCAGCATACCCAATAGCAAGGAGGTGCCCTCTCACCATCCAACAGACCCAGTGGAGCTGCGACGCCTTAATTTTCAAACTCCGGGTAAGAGACAGTAATCCTCACTGAGAGCTCTGTGAGGATACACTGTGAGCAGCAGTGCTATTAGCAGGAAACTTGATTGTTTAAGTAAAAGTAATTTGATTCCCTAGGAAATTTCGCATGACGTATTTCTTTCTCAGTTTTGGAGATAAAATATTAATTTTTCTTTAAAACAAAAAAAGGAAAAAAAAAGTCCTGCATGAAGAAAAATTTTGATCTTTTGAAGAATACCAAAAAGTTGCATGCTATGTGGAGATGTTTTATGTGCTCTAATTGCACATAGGTCCAAGACCATTAGAAGATATCATTGGGAAAGTATATCCCTTTATTTATTAACTGTACTTTTACATCTACTTATTTCTTATTTCCCTCAAATCTACTGCATTACCAGGTAGTCCATCAAAACTACTAGAAATTTTGCTGCATTGCAAATATATAATGCAAGAAAGAAATACTAGCTAGATAAATGGTGTTAGCTTTTTAAATCAGGCTGTATGCTAGGTTCAAAGAATTCAAAGAACATATTAATATATCAGTATTCCTGAAAGGTAGAAATAACACCTGGCAGAATGTTTTATTTCCAGTGTTCTTCATTTATTTGTTGTGTTATTTTCTTGAAGCACTTATCTTCAATGGTCACAAAACAGCAGGAAGGAAATATTTTAAATAGTATTGGTTTGCATGAGTTGATGCTTTAGTTTTAGTCTATATTTTGATCATAGTGCTTTCTAGTAGACTCATTATCTGTTACCATATGATTAAATGGAGCCCCACTCTAATTCTAATTACTTAGCAAATCTTTGTAATTTATCCAGAGCTTATTGTTTGTTGAACATATTACACTGAGCACAATAATAAAAACAGTAATAATTAATTTGGCGTTATAAAGGCAGGAAATTAAATACTTCAGGTTTTGAAAGGTTAACTGAAAAAGATGATATACAAAATATTGTGAAGGAGTTAAGCTGGTGTTGCCCCTACCAAGTAGAGACTTGCAAGGCATTTGCAGGTGTAGCCTCCACATCCACAAGCAGAGGGGAGACAGAAGAGTCTAGAAGATTGAGTTTTACCTGGGATTTGTTCTACTGTGTTTTGGTAGATTACTGTTCATTAGGTGTGTTTGTAAAGTGAATTCTCAGATTTAGTTTGTTCCGAATCCAAGAACTGCCTCAGTCTGTCCTGGGTCCTCTAAATAATAATTACTAGTGCAGTAATTGAAAACAATTGAAATATTTGATTCAAAATGGTGCTTCTGATCAAGATTGGAACATGAATGTAGACTTATACTTGTTCATTAATTGTCCCTAAGTTATGAAAAGTTTTCATCACTAAATTTTAAAGGTTCCTATAGTGGTAGAAGTATATATACATATGTATCATAGAAATTATTAGTAGAGATTAATATGTTCTGAAACAAGTCATTAACTGTATACTCAGAAGTGTAGATTACTTAGTAGTTAGATATATAATGAACATTTTCTGGTATCTGTGTGTTTAAACATGGAGTCTTTTCCAGACATTTATTGTTTATCATTTGTAAAATGTGTGAAGAAAAACATCTGTCAGCTCTTACTAACATTTCATTTAAATGACTTTTGCAACTACTGCAATTCTACCTCATTGATCTGAAGAGAACTGGCAATAGATGTGTACCTTTCTTTATAGTGCCATAGTTTGTCTATAGTGCCATAGTTTGTCTATGAAGCTGTAGTTGTCTGTGAAGCTAGTTGAAGAGAGTATCTGCAGTTCATTTCTATTAAGAGATCTCTTCCTTGAAAATAGACTTTTCTTTGTAAAATGAAGGTTTACAAATTTAGAAAAAAAAATATGTAGCGCAGAATGGAATTTATGATCCTTTTTTATAGCACCTAAGATTGCTAGTTCAAGATCGGGCACAGAGGAAGCACACAAACAAATCTCAATGAAAAAATCCTATCCCAGCAGATTTGTCTTGCTATTTAATAGTTCTTAGGATGAAATCATAGAATCATAGAATCATAGAATGCTTAGGGTTGGAAGGGACCTCAGAGGTCATCTAGTCCAACCCCCCTGC
>JAUBOD010000151.1:4889130-4900199 GCA_032353885.1 Nothura maculosa
GCTGTCCACTACTGAAAAGAGGCCAACCCCCTCCTCCTCACTGCCTCCCTTGAGGTATTTATAGACAGTGATCAGGTTTTTAGCCTCACTGAAAAACAGATGAAATTCTGTACTGTCAGAAGCTGAAACTCAGTTTATTAACTTAAATTAGAGCTACCATTTCTTTTAAGGAATCCACCAGAGAGTCTTGAGAGTCATCACAGTGTATCAGATGATTGAACTGAATTGATCTTAGGCACTTAGTTTGTGCTGGGGCATTTATCCAACTCTATCCAGTAACACATCATGAAATGTCACTGCAGACAGAGCCAGAGAGAAGAGCAGAAAGGCTCTACATTCAACATAAAAGCTCTTGCTTTTGTTGTGGTGTTTTTTCTCCCAGCAGCATAGTGATGTTTTCAACCATTAGAAAAAAAAAAAAAAAGAAAGAAAAGAAGAAGGAAAAAAAGTAGCTAGCTGTTCAGGCAAATCAGACAGCTGATTGGAGAGGAGGAAGAAATTTGTGTTGATGGAAAGAGTTGGTGTTGATTTTATGTGTTGTTGTTTCCTCTTTTTTGGAAGGGTCATTGATTTGGTTGTTTGTTTTTTGATAGAATGTGTGCAATATCCCTCAGATAACCATGCAGGATGCTGCCAGTTCTGAACATTTTTGCCAAAAGATGATTTAGATGACAGGAGGGTGAATGTACTTTAACAGTCAGTGTACAACAAGTCAGTACAATCCACTAGAATAGATAATTCAACATCATTATTGTAATATGTTTATTTAGACTGTAAAAGTATCCACAGGCTTTCCAGGCATAGTATTGATTCTAATAAATAAATAAATAAATATGAGTATATGTATATACATATGTAATAGAAACATTGCAAATTTAAACTAATACAGGAGCAAAAAATAAATTACATTGATTTAGTTAAAATGCCAGTTTCTACTAGGAGGAATAAATTAAATACTGCTATAAAGTACAAAGTTTTCATAGACTTTAATCCCTCAAAGGATTTATAAACATCATCTTTACAAAAAATCCTGCAATGATGTCTTGTTTTTCAAATAGATATAGCTGTTTTCGGATATAGCTATCAGGATAATTTGAAAACAAATCTCCTGTTGTGGTAAATGTCAATTTCTAAGCATAATTATAAAATATTCTGGATATGACTGTTTAGATATAACTGTTTGAAAGAAATTATGGGAAAAAGTATTTTATCCTTGTTGATGTCAGTGCAGTTATTTTGGCAACAATTAAGTTGTATTAGTCATCAAATTGATAATTTAGTATGAAGATGTCATAAAAATTAAAAACTACTAAAACAGTAAATCTCTTGCTCTCCTATCATATTTCTTGCCTTGTAAATAAGAACTACAGACCTCCCTTATCTGTTACTTAACTAATTTTTTTTTATCTTACCTTGTTCATGAGAATTTAAATTTATCTCTGGATTTATTCCTGTGGATGGAGTAACTCCATAGACAAATTTGACATTTGTCTTGAATAAATAGCCCATAGTTCTACATTTGAGGACAGATCCCATGTCCATATGTGTTTTCAAAAAGAAAAAAAAAATATTTCTTAGATAAGCCCATATGCCAGTGAGTAGGTCACAGCTGTGCCAACGTTTTTTCTAATATGAAAATACCCAATTTCTCAATAGCATAAGGAATTACGTTTATCTGTCTGTAGTTCTTCTGGACCTGGAGTCCTGCAGGAGGGTCATCCACTTTCTTCCCATTCTACAGTTTTCCTACAAAATATGGGATTATATTCATTACTGTCATGCAAATTTTGTAAATCAGTAAGCCTCTTGGGAGGCTAAGGGTAGAGAATGGAAGAGAAAATAATTAAAAACTCATACAGGTTTCATAAAATAAGGAAGCAGTGGTTTTGTAGAGGAAAATAACTGATGCTAAGTGGTTTGAGTGGGTTATGAGAGACCCAAGAGAAAGACTTCAATCTGCAAATCAGGCAAAGATCGACTGAGTCATTCCTGAAAAGTGACTTTTTTTTTCATATAAGTACAAAATGTGTCACACTTATAAGTAATTTCTGTAATTAGGTGCCAATTAAACAATTATCTCATTATCTCTTATCAGTTAAATAAGATACTTTGAAAGATAAGAAAATAAATACAATTATTACAACTCTGAATTAAACATTCTAATATTTTGTTCAGTAAGTGTTTATGAAATTCTTTGTAAGTTTCAAGTGAAGATGCACTATCTCTTTCCAAGATAAGACAGAAATAGAGTAAAATGAATTCCATCAGAAAAAGCTGAAAATAATAAAAGTGTAAAAGATAGTGTTTGGATTTATTCAGCTGCCTTGTAAGTTAGCAGAGATGTTTTTCACTTAATTTCTTTGTGTAATTTTTGTAATGAGAATAATATTAATACTGAAGGCAAAGATGGGATTTGTCCACATGATGGAAATCAACTGAAATTTAACCACATGAAGAGTTCAAGTGCTATTTCAGTTTTGGAGTACAAATGGCGCCTGTTTCTCAGATATATTCCTTGGCTGCTGTTTAACCTAGAAGCACCAAAATTTCTGCTTAGCTGGAAATGGAGTTGAAACTTGTACTTATTGCAAGAATAATGTTTTTGTTTGAAGTTGTTTGTTAGGATTTTAGCCAATGACTTTTCAATATTGTATATAGCAGTTTTGAGGCAAGGTCTCAGAACTAGGATTCCCTGGTTTTCACTATAGGGTTTTTATGCCTCAGTCTGGAGTCTGGATTTTGCCATGAGGCATAAGAGCTCCTATAGCTTCTTTGTGGATCCACATGTTTGGTGTAGAATAAAGTTCAGTTTTATTCCAAAATGATTAACCTACTTTTGGAAAATGCCAATAGGAGTTACTTTATGCTGTAATATTATCGATTTGTATATAACTATTTTGGATAAGTTATTGCATCACACTTCCCCATAGCTCATATTATAAATTTACCTTATCTGCAAGGTGTAAAATTACTCAATAATGACTTGAAAGTGACTGTAGTAGCAAGAAAATTTATAATACAGTTGATTCCTTTGTAATGTGCAGTAAAGACACACTTGGTAAATATTAATGGATGACAAATTCCTACTGCCATGAGGGTCATCTTTTATCTTTTCTGTTCTTCCATGTCCAAATTTTACATTTGTTTTTCTTTTAGTTATTCTGATTAAAGAAAGCAGTACTGTTACTATTTCTTACTTTTTCTATGCAGGGAATTAGACTAATATAAATTGATTTTTTCCCTGTGTTACTAAATAAAACTGAATATGTGCTGTAATAAATGAGTCTTTAAAATCACAAATGTTAATTTGATGTGGTCCTCAAATACAGCTCATTTCATAATAAATTATCTGTGAAAATTGTATGTCACATTTTCAGTTCATCTGAAGCTTAGACTGTATTATAGAAGCTATGCATTCCATTTTATTTCTAACCCATATTTTTTTCTTATTCATCAGGAGCAAATTAAGTCTATATTTAAAAATCAATCTGTGTTTCACAGATATTTTGAAAAGCCTTTAACGTGAAAATCTAAGAGGAAACAAAATCATAAAACAAAAACAAAATCTAAGAGGAAACAAAATCATAAAAACATACTAACAGCAAGTACTCTTGTGTCAGGAGGTAAAGGAATACACTTCAAATATTTAACAGCTAGATCAATTAAGTAGACAAATTCTGATCATATTTTCTCAGTTCTGCATTGGAATGGGGACATACAATCCCATTTCCTTTATTCTGTGTTTGCCACAAAATAACCAGTAGATATTTCTACACTGAAGTTAAACCATATAGTTCCTTTTTAATTCATGTAGCAGGTGTGCAACTAGCCTGCATAAGAAGATTTATCAGTCTTCTGCCAAATCTAGAAATAAAGGCTGGCTGTGGATAGATTTTCATCTGTGCTTTGCATGATTGACTTTTCTAAAAAACATTTGACGTATGGACATATGTTTTTATCTCTTTATTTTATTCTTTAAGAATAACATTGAAAGCATGTATTTGGCATGGTTCTTCTTTTGAACTTACTAGCATGTCACAGGGTCTGTTTTAGCTTAGCTATATTTTATTTTTTTGTGTGTTTTCATAGCATATGTTGTTTGACGTAAACTTGTCTCAAGAAATGTATTTTGTTATATGTAGCCACAAAAATACATATGTTTAGCTGTATTCTTTTGTTTGGGTAAAGGTCAATATTTTGGGGTGAAGTTCCACACCCACTATTCACATGCAACTTACAGTAAGCTTTTACATGCTTTTTTCTGAAGGAGGCGAGGATCTTAAAAATGTGCATTCATAGCATATTCTGTTATGATGCTTGTGATCAATGAAAATGAATTAATAAAGTTATACATTCATACACAAGAATACTTAGAGTAATTGCATAGCAAAAGTCTTCCAGTGGTTCTCTTCCAAAAGAAAAAAAGAAATCTTATCATCTTGGTAGAGCATGTTATATCTGCTTAAAAGATAAAAAGGCACCAATTCACTTTATATGTTCGCTGGAAAATATTATCTGAAGCAAGTAAAAAATATTCAATTGTAAGTGTCTAAAATAAGTCCTGCAGAAATGGGGTTATGTGCAGTAAAAAAAAATCAATTTCAGAAGAGCTAGTGGTTCATCTTTTTTTTTTTTTTTAAGAAAAATAAAGTTTTATGTGAAGTTCTATTTCCCACAAATGTTTAATATAAATTGTCCCTTAAGAATGAGGGATGGTATATAAAAGTGCATATAATAAAAAATAGTTTAAATAAATAAAAGTAGTTTAAAAAGAGTGGATATTCATCCTCTATTCCAAAAAATAAATAGCTTTCCCAGGAAGCTAATTATTGAGATTTGGATTCATGATGCTGGTGAATTAGTCAGGTTCCTCCTGTAATGAGCAAGTCTCATTTTCTTCAGTTTTATATCCTTTTTGTTTACCCTCGGGTAATTGGACCTTTATACATCTTCTTAGCTGAGTTTCCAGGCTCTGTTTTGTGCATGTCTGAAGTGCCTGTATGTACGAGATTGATTAATTATGATGGTCTACTGCTGTTACTAATTTGTTTCCCATTTCCGATTGGCTTTTACTTTTTGCAGCTTTGAGCAGTAATTCAGTCCCCTACGCCTCCCTGATTGGCTCTGTGTCCTCCCTCTCTAGCCAAACTACCACTCAGTCCTTATATGATAATAACTCTCTCCCACGATTCGCTCGAAAAGGTCTAAACATCTTTGTCTCTATTTTTTTTCTCTGTTCAAGCACTGTTTTAGATGTGCATCAGTCCACCTTCATTTCTGGATAAATCTAGAGTTTCCTTGTGCCTTTTCACTTCCATACTTTCCATGGGGGTGCTTGATCTGGGTCAATCTGCTTATTAGATGACTGTCACCAACACTCTAAAAATAACCAAGGTGTACTAAATGAAATTTCTGAGAAAATGGGTCACACCCAGAACTGATAGACACTAATTAAATTTAGACTAATTTGTTATTTAAAAATTCCTAGAAATATTTGATTAAATCTGAATATTGTGCTTTGTTTAGTTTGCTGTCACCTTGCCTTTATGTCTACTTTAAATAAAGTCTCCATCACCATCACAGATGTGCTATGAAGATAATACATAAATGTATACATATAGGGTGAGGCAAATTAGAGTCACTTCTGGACATCATTTTTTTACTCTACCATATTGAATGATGCCATAAGTATCTTTTTTTTTTTAAAGTAAAATATTAGAGAAAATGACATGCTATAGTGTGACTGTGCTGCAACCACATGGTCATTTGGCTACATTATAGGAAATACAAGTTAACTGTATTAGTCATGCTTTAAAACTTCAAGGTGACAAAATAACCTACATTGTGCAACATGGCTTCCAGCTTGAGCCCCCTTGAGTCATCACTGTTTTCCTTTTGTAGTTTCAAGAGATCTTGGGGTTCACTAGCTTAATTTTTCTAGCCAGCTCTGATTTCTTCCCATAAGAAATTGAAAACACATTTTTGTCTTTGATGTGGCACTATTAAGGCTTGAAGAGATCAATGTAAGCATCTTGGAGAAGGCTCATGAAGATTATTAATAGATTGAGAAAAAAAAAGTTCATAAATTTTGGCCTGACAAATCTTCAGCTGGCAGACTGTGCTAGTTGGCTCCACATCTTTTTATGTCTCCCTTTTTTCCTTGCCTTCCCGTATTTCCTTTCTCACCCATATATATTTCCAATTCCCAGTTTTTATTCTTCTTTTTCATTCAGTACCTTCATCAGTAGACAAAGATGTTTACACCTGAAGTAGATTGTAGGTATTCTTGGGGGTTGATAAATGGGGTTTTAGAATAAGCTTATTTTAAGGTTCTAGAGCAGCCAGATATGTGTGTCCAGCAGAACAGTACAACCCCTGCCTCTACAATCTGCTACTAGTGAAAACATTTTTGAAGCTCTAATTGTCTGATGTCCAATCTTGTCTTCAGTGACTGTTGTCTATAAGCAATGGTGCATGATACTCCAGTCATCCACAGTTGCATGTGTCAGTCACTTCAAATTTTCATTAAATTAGTGAAGTACTTCTGATACGGTCAGAATGCGTAGTGAGTCTTCTAGATCTCGATACATTATTATTAATCCTCAATCTTTCCATTTCATTTTTAAAATTTATTTTATATATTACTTTTCTGTTGATATGGGGATTTCTTTGTTTTTTACCATTTCCTTTGCAGGTTCAAGTGTCTGCGGTTACCTTGGTAACCTTCATTCTTCAAGTTTGTTTTTCTTGATTATGCATAAGTCACTCTGTTTTCTGTCAAAATACTATTCTTTCCCCTTTAGGGCTCTTTCAGTGTCTGTTTCTCAGCTCACCTTTCCTCATCTAATTCAATGCAGTTTCCATTTCATACAGTGCAGGAGAAGGAGTTTGAAATGACATTAAGAGTCATTACTCAAAGCAGAGGTCAACATCAGGTCTAGCAGTTCCATTTTTCCATGCCTAGCTAGCCGCATTGAACTCATATTGCAATAACTCTCTCCTTTACACCAGGAATGTTAGCTTTGGGAATATGCTTGGTGACTGTTTTTAATTTGGCTTCAGAGTTCATCTATACAGAGCATGTCCTGCTTTGAGTAACCAAACTATTTGCCTGCTTCTCTCACATAAAACATCTTTACTACTTACACATTTCTAGCCATTCTAACTACTACATCTTCTGTTTTTGAGAGTCATGGCATCACTTTAGTTTATTTTAAATGCTATCCTTCTTTCTTGTTCAACAGGTATGGCAAGTCACCCCCCAATACCTATATTGGAACTTGCAGATCATATTGAAAGACTGAAAGCAAATGACAATTTGAAGTTTTCACAGGAATATGAGGTAATTTTCCCAATTTTCTCATTCTTAAAATAATTAATAATGTCATCTGTGTTTGGTAATATCTTCATTAGATATAAAGCCTGATCTTGATTTCTTATATTGTTAAAATCATGACACAAGTTCTTTATGTAAAATGACAACATTGTCAAGGAGCTAATCTGTGTATTAATAAGCATATGCGCCAGGCTGATCCCAAATACGTGTACTTGAAGTCATGTATGAATCATACTTAGTGGTTAGACTTATAGCATCCATATATTCTGCAGTTAAAGGCTGCTTAAATTATTTAAAAATTCTTCTATATAATGTTATGTGTTGACAGAACATACATAGTAGGAGAAGTCACAGTCCACAGTGTCAGTTCTGCAAGGAATAAAGAATTCACAATCACTTAATGTTATTCCTAATAAAACAGCTTTTATAAATATCAATAGTTACAGTTACAGTTATAGTTATATATTTCCCATATTGTCAATAATATCACAGTGATAATCTGTGAATTATAGTATGTAAGAGTGTGAAGGAATTTAACTGGAGCAGGAGAATCATTTAAAAGCCCCCTTGTCAATAATCTATGGAATGAAACTCCCCAGGCATGCATTGATACTGCAGAGTTGCCGCCTCTCTTGTCAATAATTTGTGTCTAAGCGGACTTGTATAGCAATCCATTAAACACAATAAATTATAAATGTTTCTTCAATGACATCACTCATTTCAAAAACCTATAGGTAAAGTAGGCATCGAGCCATCCTGTGAAAAACTTTCCTTTAGAGCAGATACACAGTGTTGTGTTAGTGATCTGTGGATTAATGAAACCCTGAATGATTGCTGACATGGCTGGCTGCTGTATCACACTTTGCTTAAAACTCCCCAAGAATTCGTCAGCATGGTGGAGCATAATGGAGAGACAGAAAACATCTCTGTTATGTCCAGAGCATTGCTGGTGCTGGTAACCAGAGTTATGAAACTAAAATATCTGAAAGCTAATGTAATTCTTTCACATCCTATACCTTCATTGAATTTGTAGGTTCATATAAATACTGGCAGTACAATAAAAGCACCAAAAAAGACTTTTACATGATGTTGCCACATTAACATGTCACTGCAGGGTACAGAAATCATATAATTGTGCAGTATATTTAAAGAGAATTGAGAAGAAATGTATAAAAAGTGGCTGAGTACTTACTATATCAGTAACAGGCTGAAATTGTTCATCATGTAGTTGTACCCTTTGTGAAAGAGCTGAAGACAGTTCAGAAAAATAATCTCATTAGATGTCAAGAGGAAAATGTAGTAGTTCATGAAAATTGATTTTTTTTGAAAGAGCATCGCAGATTGCTGTTTACTGTTGCAATCACAAAAATGCAGAAGCATCTTTTCACATTTCTATATGGTAATGCTTTGTTCTTAAGAATAAAGATAGCAACACATAAAGAATTAGGTGGTTATTTCATGCTATTTAGGATTCTTAAATTAGCAATTAGAATCCTCCCTAGTCACAGACACCTTCTGAAAGCTGGCAGTGTCTCATGTAGTCAGCCCTGGAGGTGACATGGAGGTATGTGCCATCCATCTTCATAATACAGGTCACATTAATAGGAAATTGGACTGTATCTGCCTTGAAATCAATGAAACATGCTATATTTGCAAAATTTAGTACACAGATGTTTATATTGCACAAATGTTTTGTCTATAATCTCTTGAATAAAAAGTACCTGAAACATATTTTAAGGAAAAAAAACAATCCTGCCCAGAAGCTGAGTGTTGACAGGGACTTTTAATAACAGTGCCCCAAAGAGAAACGTACCAGCTTATGTGATTTTTTGTAGGATAGCATAGCAGAAATGGTGACACCATCATTTTGCTGACAACAGCATCTGTACATATATATATATATGTATATATATATGTGTGTGTGTGTGTATGTATATATATACACACATATATATTTGGAATTAATTCTTAAACCTGAAGACAATTCTTTAGGAGAAAAGGCATTCATGTCATTCCAGCTCAGCAAGGATATTCATATAACATACACCATAATCTATATGAAAGAAAAAAAAAAGAAAAGGCAATATTTGGTACAAATTTGACAGTAATTTCCTCTTGTACTGTAAGGAAATCCCTGTGAATAACAGTGTAGTAAATTCCATTTAGTAAGTGAAAAAATGTCATGACAAGTAATATAATATAGTCTAATTTCCTTAAAGTAAGCACTTCATTCTCAGGATGTTATGTTATAGAGATAACATGGTTTTTCTTTGTGCCTTAATGTAACTTAAAACCTTTGGTGTTTTGTATCTCTTTGCTATGTGAGTCATTAAAATGATCTAGAGAGTGTAATCTTAAGTATTCATAGTCAGTCTTGTGGGAACATGCTAGGTTCTCATTTAGTATCTGGTTCCCTTCATATCTGCTTACTAGCAACTGTAAGTAAACCAACTTTTAAATTCTACTTAAAGACATTCCTCTCTCCCCAAGCCAAAAAAAAAAAGAAAAAGAAAAGAAAAGAAACAAACAAAAAACTGTCTGCAGTAGAGTGGTCACACAGTCAAGATTAGAACATTGGCAACTGCAGATCAAGATTCAATTTCATCTTTTTTGTCCAAGGAGTTCAGATTTCTAGACACTCAGTTTTGATTCCATGCAAGTCCCGGGTTTGTCCTTAATAAAACAGTAGCAGTGTTAAGCATTACTTTTTAGTTTAATGAAGAAGTCCAGGCAGTGTATGGACTGATGCTTCAGTCTGATCACTGCAAGTCATCTCCTCGCTTTGGCTGCTCATTCCTGTTGTCTCTTTTGTGCCAGTGCTGGCACTAGCGTGTGTGCAGCTGTTCAAGGATTATCTCAGGAAATAGATTCAGCTGAAAACTAATTGTTTTATTTTTCTTTGCTGTTTTCCGTTGGATCAGTTCCCTAAACTAGCTCACCACATGGCTGCATGGGCTATTGTGCCAGCACAAGGGAGCTGGTGGGAACATTTGTGGTTGGGGACTGGGACCTCCTCTTTCAGTAGCAGTCCGCACTGATCTCCCTTAAAGCAAATGTCCAATTCCCATGCAGCACTGGATACAGATGGTAACAGTTCAGTTATTGTCACAGCAGATTATATTTGAACTGGTGACACAGAAGTAAAAGAGCTATTTTTCATCTTCAGATGATAAAGGCAAAACTGCTTCCCCTTCACTGCTTCCAAAAGAAAATAAATTTCTCTTCCAGAAAAGCATGTCTGTCATTTGTTTCCTTTACTAACTTTGCCCTCTGGTCTCATTTTCCAATGATAGCCTCATTTTCCCTAGCTTCTTCACAACTATCTTGGGACGGGGAAGGTGAACTGCTAAGGAGACTGAAGCTATGAGAAGAGGCAGGATTGCCTTCTTTAAACAACCCCAAACTTAAACAGCATCATAGTATTCTCCATTCATGTGGCACAGAGGTTGCCAAAAGCTTTCATGTAAGCTGATACATGTGCAGGTCACAAATACAGAGTCATACATTTCTTCTTTTGCTGGATGAAATCTAGGTGACAGAGCTTGATATTGCCATAGAGTAAAAGAAATAACAAGTTTAAACGTCTTCCTTCTGTATTAAAGTACTGAAACTGGTACACAGTTAGGAAGGGCAAGTTAGGAAAGAAGATACTGATTTAAAATATATATATATATATATATATATATATATATATAATAATGTATTTTATATAAAAAGAAAAATAAGAAGTGAA
>JAUBOD010000151.1:4900299-4998494 GCA_032353885.1 Nothura maculosa
ATAATAATGTATTTTATATAAACAGAAAAATAAGAAGTGAAACTCCTTCACTGCTGAAAGGCTAATATCATCTGCTATAGTGAGACCAGCTTTGAGCCATGTGATATTTTGTCAGGCTTGATATCACTGGTTTGAGGACTTCCTATTTCTAGAAGGCTTCAAAAGCTGTTTCTTTGTGTCTTCTTCAAGGTTCCTCCTATCCCATCTCTTTGAGGGGCAAGGAGTAGAGCACTGTGCATTTGAATCATGACCGTTCTCAGTATTTTTATCTTGAAAACAGACACAAAGCTGTGAAAATTATGACTACTGCAAGGGATAAATAAAATCATACCTGTCGAGTAGAATGGTTTTGTAGTTTTAGTGTTGGAATTTTATTGCTATTTCATACAATGGGGAGGACGATTTGTTATTTCATGCTCTTTAGAATATTCTTTTGTACTTGAAAATAAATTTACCTTAAACCTTTATTAATTAGGTAGTGTTAAATCCCTTACCCTTGGTAAAATGTTAGTTTACTTTGTTACAATGACATATTGTTTATGTCACATATTTCTTTTATAATCCCTAATTTAAAGACAAGGTTCTTGACCTCAGCTGATTATTATAAAGCTTTTGCTGGCTTTGGCAGTTTCAGTGGGAATTTTATGCAATTCAAGGCTCCATATGGACTTGACAGCTGCTAAGCAGAAAGCCATATTTCTAAGAAACTGTCCTTTCTATCATATCTTCTTCTTAACTCAAGCTTTAGAATTTAACAGTAAAAAATGATCAGGGAGATAGACTGAATCAGAACGTTAATATGCTGCTCACTTTATGCAATATGCTAAATGTATTAGTGAAATCATTTCCTTCTATCACATAGAACAAAAATCCATTCCTCCAAAGTCATTTCCTTGGTCTTGTGTGAAATAGTTTGTTATCTGGGATCTATTGTCTTTGCTCTATGTACTTCAATTCAGATCAATAACTTTTCTATGTAGAATCTGTCATCATAATGCATAAAAATTACAATATTGACCTCAATGTGTTACGGCGTGATATAGAGTATGTGTGGGTCTATGTACATTTGTTTCACTAATGTAATAAGAAGTGGTATATGAATTTAATGGCTTTATTTCTCATCAAACTTCTTGCTTTAAATTCAGAAAGCCTTTTGTTTTAATGCTGAATATTCAGAAAGATGAAGATGCATTTTGGGTCTATGCCAGAGTACCATACTGTTGTAAGGTACAGTGTAACTTATCACTATCAATGGGTTAGATTTGTAATGAGAAAATAACTTATTAAATCTAGTGCATTCATCTCTTTGCATCTTATGTGGCAACAAGATAAACACTAGACACTAAAACCCTATGAATTTTATATTACAGAAGCATATATAAAACTGATTATAAATCCCTAGGCAGAAGATAATCTACTGAAAGAATCCATACCAGAGAAAAAGCTGCACTTACCTGCCCTACAATTACAAATAATATAGGTTTTTTTGCAAAATTCAATTCCTTAGAAAAATTTTTTCTTTCTCTTTACCATAGTTTCCACTTCTCTAATTTTACAAACAGCTTATATTGGTATTCTGCAGACTTACTTTCCTGGGATGTGCTCCATTTACTGAGAAACAATTAGTGTAGTCAGTGAACGATGAACAGTTGTTTGTCTTTTTATTAATAGCACATATGCTATAGCAGTCACATAGGTTATTTGGTGCTTAGTTCCAGCTATTAGAGCCAGAAGGGTAGTTTTGATTCAGAATTTTAAAGACACCATGCAAGAATCTGAAGTGGTAATAGTCAGGATTAATAATAGTTTGCTTCCTACTTTTGTGCTGTGAGTGCCTCCTTAGGCTAGCAGTGTTTATGCATATATGATTAAAAGAATATTCAGACACAAGAAAGCTTGTGTTGTCATATGGATTATCTATGCTGTTTTTTGAGCTTATAATTCATGCTATTATGTCAAGGAACTCCGCTGGGACTATTTAAATAGTCAAAAAACTGTGATAAATATAAGCTTTATTTTGCTCGACTGAAAATGGGGACATGTGTATGAACAAAGAGAGAAACAATCCACTTTTTATAGCATGACAGATGATTCAAGGATGAACTTGAATGTCTGCGATCCGTATGTATGTGATCATAGGGAAATTTTTTTTTTTCTTTTTTCTTTTTCCTTCTCTTTCTCTTTTAAGATTCATTTCTATCTTTTAAGATTTGTTTACAATATCTGTAGTGTGTGGAGGGAGAAGGAGTGATAAGTGAAGAATGTTTTTAAAAGTTGCATACTTTAATATGCAGCTAAATCCCAGTTTTTGAAACTAGAAATTCCAATTTTATGTCTGAATTTTTCAATAATATCGGGTGGAGTTTTTTTACGTTCATGCTGCACAAAGAGAATGTACTCATTTATAGAAATATGAATGCTTACAGTGGTCAAAAAACACATTAAAAATTGAAAGAAGCACCAGGATCCCATATGAAACTATTTAAGAGCTGAAACCTTGTCAGCTCTGGACACCTTGTACCATATGAAATGAAAACAAGAGAATAAGAGGACAAAAATATTTGTACAAAGCTAAGATTTTCATTCCTCAAGTATTTTTCTCCTCCTGATGCTTATTTTCCATCTGAAGTTGAATATAATCCACTGTTTTGAACATGTAATTATTTCTACTGCAATTGGTTATGCTATCACGGTCAACGGATTATAATTGTATATGGGGAATAAATGGATAACTTATAAGACTTCAGGCAAATACAAGCCAGTATGATTGGTTCTAAAACACTTGACCTTTCTAAAGCTTTATGTGTTGTAGAGACACTCCTTCAAAAATAATGTTTTCAAATAATGATTATTTTCTTCCTTAATTTTACTTCTGTAATATGCATATATATCCCTTGTTTAATACCATTGGAGTCAGATTTTAAATGCTTTCTTTTCCCATAGGAATATTAACATGATATTGTAGAGGAAATACAGGATCTCTTCATCTTGAGAGGAATTTGACAAACCTTTAGTTGTAGTTCACCTTGAATGTTGTATCACTTTGAGAGTCAACAAGAAAGCATCCATCTATGCATTCTCAATACTCTTCTTACTACCTAGATTTTTTAAATCCAAACTCAGACTTGAATTCCATGAAAGATTTTACTTCTGCAAAAAATAGGCTTGTCCCCCATATCTCTCAAGAGTGACAGTCTTTAAATGTGGTAAGAAAAACTCTATCTTAGTAGGAGAAAGTAATTCTGTTGGCAAATTGCCCTGATGATGTATTAAATGTTCTTGCATTTAGCCTTCATGTTTTGCTAATGCAGTATGTAAATCTCATTCTATTAGCAAGTTTCCTGCATAATACAGTAGCATCTTATTATAGATTCATCAGCTATGATATGAAATTCTCACTGCAATCACTGACATTGGTAAAAGAGGGTCAAGTTTTTCATTTTTATGGGTAGTTGACTGCTTTCCCATAGAGCAAAGTCTATTTGCATTGACATCTTCTTAGATATGAGATTTTTATTCTTCTTTCTCTGTTATTAAATTCCTCTGTGTTTTCTGATTATTTAATTTGACCCTCAGCTACAATGCCTACACTGCTGGGAAATTTAAAATTCATGCTACCTTTCCCTTCTGTGTTTGTGGAACCCTCACAGTAACTAACCATTCCAAAGACCCAAAAGAATTCAAATATGCTGGCTTTTAATTTGCTGGCAGAGGTAACCTTGCTGAGTGTAGTTCCCCATGGCAGCCCAGCATATGCCAACTTACACCAGGATGTTTATCATATTTTACTTCTTATACCTTCTCCAGTTCTGCATCAGGACATAGTCTTGCAAACCCTCTGGTGATATTAGCCTCTGCTCAACTAGCCAAAAAGAAAAAAAGTGCAAAAGTGCAAAATTTAAAAAAGTACAAAATTTATTGGCCTTGGGAAGGACTGATTGTCTACCATTTTTCCCAGAAACGCTTTCTGGTTATCTGGATACCTACTCAAAAACTGTTTTGTGTGTGCCACATCGTATTAATAACTATTGCTCAAATCTCTTCCCAATAACAGGTCAGGTATTTTTTGTAGCAGCCAACCATTTAAAACATAATAACTGTAAGATTAGTCATAGCATGGGAGGGTGATAAATATATCTTTATTTCTTTCACACAAACCCATACTACACAGTTACACTGTGAAGAAATCCAGTTCTTTGTTAGTGACAATTTTCATGAAGACAAACTTTCAAAATGAGGATACTGGAAATCCTATTGAAATGCTATCCATTAAACCATTAAAACACTCATTAAAACTGTTAGTATGGACTTGTTATTCATGAGTTATTGGTATTTCACACTTCTGAAATATGTCTGCCAATACCACTCTTTGTTCCAGTGTGACCAAGGAAATACAAATTTTACAGGAAACACAAGGAAGTCCAAGGAAATACAGATTAAGTTCCTTTTGCCAAAACAGTGTTTGTGGGAGATTGGTAAGGCGACAATGAGGAGAGCATCGACTAGAAAAAGAGTAAATAAAAGTTCAGGCCCACTTGCCAAGTTTTGACATGACTTCTATTAGTTATATCCCTAAAAAAGACTAGAAATTAACCACTGAATTATCACATCTGGCCTTACACATAAAGAAGTGCACAGGGAATACACTGTGCTGCTGTGAAGAATGCCTTGTCAACTACCACTAGGAAATGACTGACAAAGAAAGTGGATTTTGATTTTTTTCTTGTTATTGAACATTTTAATACACACAAATATTAAGAACTGGAAAGGGGAAAAAATAAATTAAGCAGGTAAAATTAAGCTTTAAATTTTAAGTATTACTAATAAGTTCTCATTAACAAATAGGTATATAAGAAGCTGAAGTTCTTTTTCATAATGGGGAAAAATCTATTTAGATCATCACTGAGGTAATCAGGAGATGTGAGATGTGATTTTGCATAAAGAAAAACATAAAGAGTTTCTGGCCTTTTTTTTGGGGGGGAGGGGCATATCCTTTTGTGATAGAGTGGAGGAGGAGACCTGTAGTCCAGGCACAAACCTAGTACGTTAGTGAACCAGTTTAATCTATTAGTTTATAATTTTCTCGTTGATAGAAAAAAAAGGTCTATTCAACATCATATACTGTAATTTTCAGAATATTTGGGCTCTCTAATTAACCGAATAAAAGATCAGATAGACTGTCTACTTCAGTTAGGTAGCCAGAAATAATACATAGAACCATTGCCTCATTCTGAGGCAGTGGAGCTATTTCAAAAGCAGCATATTTGGATATATACCCCTCAAAAATTCTGAATAGGTAGTCACTGCTAATGCAGATTCACCTTATTCATAGTTAAATAGCTGAGAGTCAAATAACTGATTTTATTTTAAGATGTATTTAGAGTATAATACACTAATATTCTGGAAGTATTTTCTCCTTGTTTTGAATTTAAAGTGATTGTGTTCTGCATTGTTATTAGACATCCAATTTAATAAAAAAAAATCTTGACATTCAAGCATCCTGCACCAGTTGTCTTATTCACCTTTATTAACTCAAAAAGGTGAAGAAGGAAGATATTTGCTGCAAAGACTGATTACGTAAATTTGATTACTCTGAAAGTCATATTGTGTAGCTGAATTGTTGTCTAGCTGATAGTCATATTACATGTATTAAATACATTATGAATGACCTTGCCCTTTCCTAGACTCAAATTAAAAGTGGTCAAAAATCTTTCTTATTAGACAAATATACGTTATATAGTTTGATTTTTTTTATAAATACAGATTTCTTTGAGGGATGAGAAAAGATGATGGTGCCAATTGGATTATACTTTGTTTTTCTTGTATTTAAAACCTCATTACAATAAGGCCAAAGAAAGCCACTATCTACTTTGAAAAATCCTTAAATAATATCCAAGCATAGTCTCACAAGTTCCTGAAATTAGGAACCCTGATTTTAATGGATGAGGTTTGTTTTGGTTGTAAAACTTGCTTGGACTGAGAAGTTTTGTGAAGCCAGAAGAAATTTGATTAAACCATTCTGAGCTCAAAATGATTTATGAAGCCTTTTGTACTGTTATTAACATCATTGCAGTGCTATTCAAGTGAGTCATAACCTAAGTATGAGTTAATTCTGCATGGCCCTTACCCAAGCAGATTATGAATTCACCAGTCAGAGAATTATCAAAATTCAGGGAAAAATAGTCAAAATACTATTATAAAACATTATTGAATTTAGTTCATATGATAAGATAGAGGGTCTTTCCTAAATCAAAAACCTTTGTATACCACAAACTATCTGGTAGCAGTGAAAATGGATCTTTATGAAATAAGCTTAAAAAGGAAATAAAGTCATTCTCTGTATGTTAGTAAAATAAGTTCTATGAGATTTATACATAAAAAGCTTCCTTTTTTTACTAGACAAGTAATAGTTATTAATCTGAGTGTTAAATCCAAACAGATCCAATTAATTATTTTAGCATATGTATATTCTCTGAAAATACCTTCTGTAATAGGTTGCAGGTCACATGTTGCATTTGTACTGTGACATTATCATAAAATGCACTTGCAGCTGTTATAACCAACCCTGATGGGGGAGGGTCAGCAGTGTCATATAAGTGATGCCTGAGCTGTGTAGTGCCAATATAGAGTTTCTCCTGTGTTCTTTAGAGCAAGTTGCTAATATAAAGTAAATACCTGGTCTAGGCAAAGTTGTGTCTTTTACTTCAATATTTGGGCTTGTAGGATTTAGAGCAGCCTGACATCACTCGTGTATTACTAGGTTTAAGCAAATTATCACTAGATTTAAGCAAAGGACATGACCTTCAAACCATTTTTGCTCATGCATACAGGCTGATGAAGCACTTTAAAGTCTCTAATTTCACAAAGAGTAAAAGTAAAACGTGTGATTCATCATGACTTCTCAATATGAGGTGACCTTTCTCATAGCAGGTACCATAGCAGGCAGAAGCAGGTACCATCTGTCATTTATTCGGTAGTTACCTAGCTGTACGTATAACTCAACCAAGGGGATAAGAGGAAGGAGGCAGTGTCTGAACTTGGCTGGCTCGTGAAGCATACACGAGTAGAAGAGGAGTTTCATTATGTTACTTCCTTGGAACATGCAGGTGGCAGGAAGTAAATACTGATTTAAGACCATGCAGTATAAGTAAGCATAAAACCTCATATATGTCCATTTTTCACATATCTCTATTTACAACTAAATGCATGAGTCTAGCAAATAAAAATAGTGTCTTTATAGTGTGTCTCTATATTCTTTAGTTTCTTCCTCAAGCAACAGTGGTGTCATTTGTTGATATTGTGCCAAAATACAAAAAAAAAAAAAAAGCAACAATAGCAAAAAAAACATATTCAGGAACATTTAGATTTTCTTTAGTAAACAGGACACATTGTGAATTTTTGAAAAACATGTGCACTTAACAACAAAACAAGATTAAAAAAATCCTCATCTCTTCACAGTGATTTTAAGGTTTCTGACTTTTTTTCATTCTCTTTCATGCTAGAACCACTCATTGCAAAACTGCTTGAAAACTCTTCTCCTTCTTCCTGAGAACCTGCGGACAATTACCTTAGATTTGCAAAACATGTGGTTTAAATTCATAACTCCAACTTCAAATGGATCAAAATCCAATGTTTGCTGTAATATAGTGCATTATGATGAGTCCTTAATTTGTAAATTTCCTTCAAAAGCAAAAGACTTTTCTTTGAAAAAAAATTCAGAGTTAGACCATATGGTGTGTGTCATTCTAAGTGATGATAAGTATGCAGTACTTAGCTAATAGTTTTTTCTCTCCTTTTCTTCTGTTTATCATTTTGAAGTCTATCGATCCTGGTCAGCAGTTCACATGGGAACACTCTAACCTGGAAGTAAACAAACCAAAGAATAGATACGCGAATGTAATTGCATATGACCATTCTCGTGTTCTACTCTCAGCAATAGAAGGTAAGGAGACCGTTGCAATTAAACTAATTAAAACCTAATACCCAACTTATTTTTACTTTCCACAGACTTTATATTGCAATGTGAAGAACTGTCAATTGAATTACTTCCTGTTAATGACAATCTTTTTTTGATGTTCATTCTCAGTAATTAAGAAAAAGAACTAAAATTGAGACAAGTGTGCATACAGCACTCAATTTATCCACTCCCTGTGTGTATACCAAAGTTTTATCTGCAGTAAGTTATCACTGCTGTTTACTTCTACTAGCCCTGCAGAGCTAAAATATCAGAAAATCTGTATGAATTAGGGCTTTAGTCTAAATCTGATATTATTAACATAGATAATTATTGAGTTTCACTTGCCAAATTCTTAGAAAAAATAGCTCAACTTTATGTTCTCAGAGGAACTTCAAGAAATATAAAACTTTTTTAAAAAATGTTGACTTAAAAAACAAACACATTTTAAATGGAAGTGTTGAAGCAAATGCACATGTGTGGTCAATGCTGAAATTTTAATATATTTCACCAGAAGATTGTCATGGCAAAACAATAGCTCCCTGTTAAATTTTCTTTATCCTAAAGCTTTATAAAAGGCTTGAACTCTTCCGAGTTCTGTCTTAAATTGTGCAGAGTGATCAATCCTGGAGAATATGCATATTTTGCCAAGTACTAAAGCAATAGGAAACCCTGGTTGTCACTTAGAGGGTTTCTTTAAAGGCCAGATGTGCCTTACCATTAGGATTCTTCCTGAGATGAAGCCAAATTTTCAGTTTAATTTGTGTGGTTGAGAATGAGGTACAGTGATGGCAGACTGTAATTGATAACATAACTATGTAAAGCCATTTATATGAAAATAAATTTTATCTGTAGTAACTTTGATGACACTAGCATATAAAATAAAAGATCCAGAACAACTTTAAATTGTAAATGATATGCCTCCAAGGTCTTAATTATTGCAGTCTGAACATGACACATTAAATTTCAGGATATTTTAACTTAGTTATGAAGAACTTCTTTATATTTGGCTACATCAACTTCAGTATGTATATAAAAGACAATATTTATAGGACTTAAAAATTTTAATAATAACTTCACTTAAAAAAAAGTAATTCCACTGATTAAGCTTCTGATTACGCTTTAGATCTTCAGCTTTTGTATATTGTAGGCTTAGATTAAATAGGGGATTTTTTCAATGATATTAGAAAATGGAAGTGATTGTCTTTGAGAATTTGAATATAATAATCTTCTTATATACATTGCAACTTTGAAGCTCATATAGTTGAATGGACTACATTTTCTGTAATGTCAGTTGTATTTTTTCCATTGCCTTACAGAAATATCTAACCATTTGAAATGTGCTATTATCTTATACAGCTATCTATCTCCCCATGAGGAGTGTATTTTAATTAGCATTTTTTTGACGCAGTTCAAAAAAAGTGTTGTTTTCTGTGTCATTGGTATACACAGGGAATCAGGTGAACCATCACGAAAAGTCAGGAGCAGTAATTGCGTTTCTGAAGTGTGTGTAGAGATGTTCAGAGAAGCAAAATACTTAACTCAATAATTACTATCAGGTATAAGAAGTAACTGTCAGGTAAAAAAAAAAAGACTCAAGATGTTTATAGGGTTCTGTTATGAAAAAGATATTTGTAACTGAGAGGAAAAAAGAGAAGAAAAAAGATAATTACACATAAATATATCTGTTAATTTATAACAAGCCAGACATCTGGGTTTGGAAACTTATGCCAGGTTCCCCTTCATGCAAATGATCCATGAAATTTGACTTCCTAAATGAAAAACCACATATTCTGAGGATGGAAATCTAATTTAAGGAAAAATAGAAAACATTGTTCAAAGCAATTAAAGGTATCAAATTGTACAGTATATTAGACTAGCTCTATAAAATAACAAACAGTACGAACTTGAAAAAGTTCTAAATTCTCCTAGCAGGAAGGGTCTGAGTCTTTTAAGAAGCAGAGAAAATGTACTGTAAATGTTCATTGCACTTAAAGTGAGAAATTACTTAGTGAGGCTGAAATTTCTTATTCTAATTGTAATATCAGATATCCTAAATTAAGAAAAATATAATTATAGTCCTTTGAAATGTCTACATTAACAAACATTAAAACACAAAATCGCATCTGGTAATTTCCTAATTTTAAGTATTTTCTTTGTTTTCAGTTTATGGTAACCAAAGCAACATAAATCAAGTAGTAAATGCTGGTTTATGCTATAATAATTTGATGTGAAAACAGTAATAAATTAAGCTTCTTTTTTATTATTGTTCCTGCTGGGGTTTTATATGGTCATGTTTCTGAAATTATGAATATATATTATCCTAAGTTGAATGTACTGGTTTTAGCATCTTGCAGTAAGTGCTTCACTTTCCAGTTTTTAATAAACATTCCCACAATGTAAGTAACTAGTCTGTCCAACATTTTAATCAATTGACATTTGTTTTTAAGCTAGCAGAGAAGACATACTTTAAATACTATATTAATATTTTAAAAAAATCTGTGGTTTTGTATTATATTACATTTTGTTATATCTGTACATATTTTTTTCTTTTCGTTCTGCATATGGGCCTTACCTGAATTTTGGTCTTCCTAAGATAAGGATTTCTTTCTACCTGATTATAATATCAAGTTATTAAAATGTTGAAGGCCCTGAAACAGAAGGCTTAGTATGTCTTTCAAAGAGCTTGTTTTGCTATCTGCTATAATTCTTTCTAAATATTACTAAACCCTTTTTAGCAGTTCCCTCTGTTCTTGGCCTCTATAACTGCCTGAAGTACCACAAAATTCCACAACATAAATTATGACTTTGTAAAAATATGTATTTTTATACATTTAAATTTCCTCCATTTAAATTCTGTTCCTTTAGATATCCCTTTGGAAGGAAAACTCAAAATAATTGTAATAATTTCAGTTTTCACCTAAGGAAAATATTACTCATAAAAGTTTACTCCTATCTTTTTTAGAGATAAATCTCGTCTCTCATGTTGTGCTGTCTTGGGTGTGACCAAATTTGCAAGATAGACCACAGTATAATGTGAGAAAATAGTAAGATAGTGAAGTCTATTTTATGCTTGTAGTAGATTTAAGGTCAGAATTCACAAATTAAGAAAGAAATAAGTGAAATTACAACAGCTATCTACAGATTTTAAACCTCAAAAGCGTAAGTAAAATAATAGGAAAAAAAATCATTAAACATTTTTCATTTTAAAACTTTTGTCAGTTCCTTCAGGAGACATCCAAGAATACAAGTCTGATGTATGTAGCATAGATTTGTGTAAGAATAGTGATATAAAAATGAAAATATAGATAATATCTATCTTCTATTAGATATCTATAATAACTAATTCATGCAACAATGTAATAAGAATTGTGTAATGCCAACTTCTTGGCATTAAAATGCTTCTAAGATGGAAGTTTCCGTCTACAATATAAATCTTAAGAAAGAAAAGAAGCCAACAATATTGACTTCAGAGATGCCAGTTATCAGTAAATCAGCGTTAAGTTCATAGTCTGTGATCCTTACATGCAGAATGTATTCTTGTGCTAAATAAATTGCTAAATACTTGCTCAAGAGTCATGAATAGCTTATTTGGCCTTTTTCATATTGCAAGTTATTATATTCTTTTAGTAAAATATAAATTAAAGTCTTAGAGAAATTTTATGCAGCTCCCCCTCTACAAGACTAGAGTGCCTTAAAAAGAGCAATGATTGCAGTGACAAGGCAACAAAATTCAGAAAGATCAAGCTGAATGATTCTGAGTAGCTTAATAAGAGCCATTTCAGGAGCAATGCCAGGACCAGCTTTAGTGGCATAATAATCCCAAACTATGGTGCTACTTACCATTGAAAATCTCCAAGTTAATAGTACATGAGTTATGAATATTATTATAGTTAAAATTTAACAGCAAAAACAATATCCTTCTTTGCTGCTCTTGACACAGCTCTGATTCTTCCTGTATACATACTCAAATTCATTTGGAAGTTTTGACAACGTTCTTGAACAGAAAACAAGAATTTCGCCATTTATGGCTTAAACACACCTACACACAGAAACTGTTTTCTGTCAGGATCATCTAACCTATAATCTTTCCAGTTCATATTAGTAGCCTTCTGTGAGTCTTTTAGTGTGTTATTTAGACATTTAAAGAAGCGTTTGCATCTAGTGAAATGATTATTTTAAAGACACCTTCAGTCTTGGAAGAGTTAGCGAATCAATCAATCAATCAATCAAGTCATGGCAGTTATCAAATATTCACAGTATGAGGTCTTCATGACAGATTTCAATATTTGCTTAGCCCTATCTTGCAAAATATTGTTATCACGACGTATTGTCGTATGCTGGCATCACACTGTTCTCATACATGTCTCTTGCACTGAGCAAATCTGTCCTTTCTTTTTTGTCCTGACCTTCATTCTGTCATCTGCTATAGGGCTAGCCGGCAGGGAAACAAAAAATAAAGAACAACCTTCCACCCCACACACTTTCTTTTATTGTTCTTGCCAGACCTCCGCCTGTTTACTGATGTGCTTCTCTGCTACTCACACTTTTTATTTTGCCTACAGATCTCTTAAAGTTTCTAATTGCTGGTCTCCACCAACACATTTCATCTATTTCAGATTTTTTCATTCTTTTTATTTTTCTTTGTACTATTTCTCTCCTGTTCTCTGTGCAATCCCTTTTTGTCTTGCTTAATTCTCATCTTATGAGGAAAGAGTAAGTGAGCAGGCCCTTTTTAGCCTGGAGAAGAGAAGATTGAGAGGGGACATTATCAAAATGTACAAATCCCTGATGGGAGAATGTAAAGATTGGACCAAGTTCTTCTTGGTGGTGGTCAGTGACAAGACAAGGGGCAATAGATACAAGCTGAAACACAGGAAATTCTATTTTCCATGAGAGGAAGAACTTCTTCATTGTGAGAGTGACAGAGCAGTGGAACAGGCTGCCTAGAGAGGTTGTGGAGTCTCCTTCTCTGGAGATCTTCAAAACCTGTTTCAATGCCACTCTTTTCCATGTGTTCTAGGTGTCTCTGCTGGAGCAGGTGGGCGGGACTAGATGTTCTCTAGAGGTCCCTGCCCAACTCAACTATTCTGAGATTCCATGATTCTGCCCACTCCTGTGACATTCCCTTTTTTTTTTTCTAAAATGTACTTTAATCAGTGCTTTGCTTCAAGGTATCTGTCTCCTTCACTCTTCCCTTTTTATCAGACTCATCATGTGTTAACGCAGCCTAACAGTGACTTGCTTTTCCTCTCTCTTATTTTTCCTTCTTGTCTTACATTATGTTGGAATGAATTTCCAATACCCTTTGTGCAAGTTCTTCATTTTACCAGTATTCATTGTTACTTTATTACAATATACATTATTACAAATATCTTCGTTAGCTGGTGCTGCTTTTTTTTCCCAGTGAGTTTATATGTTGATTTTCTTCCCTGTACAGAATTCATGTTACAAACAGCTTTTCCACAGACATTTTTTTTGCTGTCATCCGGTAGCCATATTAGGTTCAGTTGTGCTCTGACAGTTAAAATTATCAGTCATTGATTTAAATGAATAACATAGCTTTGTCAGCATTTTCCATTCTTCATTACATTTTCCCAAGTTGTTTATGATCATGACAGAGTTTAATCCTGTTATTTCAGACTTGCTTTGTAACTAACAGTACATTTCCTGGAGAAGCAGCACAGAAACAAAAGTTTATGGTTTAATGTGTTTTAAATGGAAAGGTTGCTCGGTACTTAGCCTTTCTGAAGGCTTGAGACAGTCTCATGGTTTTATTTCAGTCTGTGAATAAAATGAAGAGTCTAATTAAATTTATTTAGGAATGGCTTTCTTTCATAGTCTTCATGAAATCAAGTGTTTAATTTTGAGATCCACATTATTAGCCTTGTGTGTGGATCTCTAGATATGCAGCAGCAAGCTGCACTGTCATTTCAGCTCATGAGAACAGTCTCATCATAAATCAGTAGCTATGGAAGGATATATTTTTTCTTTTGTTCTTAAATTGTAGTATTGGCTAATTTTGTTTCATTGCCCATTCACTCCTTTTCTTTTTGTGTAATATCGGGACTCCTTTGTTCTTCTGAGATATTTGAAAATGGGATATTTTTTATGCTTAGCTACTCATCTAATGCTGCCCCCATTGTGCTCAATTTCTTTCTGGCAGAATAAGGAGATTGTAGGCTCTGGTCATTCATCATCATAGTTAAAAAGGCTACCAGAAAATACTTAGAATTACAGTCTTGAGGCTCATTCTTCAGATGAATTTTTATGCAAAACCTGGGTCTCTGCTATTGATGAGACTTATAAAAATAAAGTGATACCTAGTGGATTACTCTGAATTTACCCTTCAGTTATGCCATCCTAAATCTGGAGTAAACTCTTCTGTTGCCCATACAGTTAGTCAAGCTTAATATCAATATTTCTGAAGGCAGAATTCAGTTGCTTTGTCCCTTTCTTGACCCATGTTTTTAAAGAACAACTGACCTCTCTTGACTATTATGCCCAAATTTAAGTAATGATGGCAATTGCTGCTGTGCTTGTGGGTATAATGCCTCCAAGCTATGGCAGCTAACAAAGGTTTGCAGGATTTCTTTCTACCACAGTCAAACTAGTTGTCATCTGAATGTTTTTGCACCATTAGACTTGACAGAGGGTTGTTTGGCTTTCTCAGCTCAGAATGAGGTTGTAGTCAGGAAAGTCATTACATGAAATGAGACTTTAATATTTAAATGTATTTACCCTTAATAATCGTTTCACTTTGGTCCATGTAGATACTAAAAATGTTCAGTATATTATGTTTTACTTCAATAAACTTGCACATAGTAACCTACTATGTAAAAACGACTTCCCTGGAGAGGATTTGAGTACATGTGAGGACATAACTGATGCTGGTGTGACACAGTGTGAGATGGAAAGTGAGGGTAAGAAAATTGTTTAATAGAATATAAAAAAAAAGGAAAGGAATATGAGTGGTGAGGTATGAAAAAAGTGATGGAGGCATTCCTTAAAAAAAAAAAAAAAAAAAGAGAGAGAGAGAGAGAGAGAGATGATACTGAAAGGAACCAGAATAACAGATGGAGAACAAAGGCAATATCTCACGGATATTGTGCAAAAGAGAGAAATAGAGCTGGGTGCTGTGAATCCTATAGACCGATAGAGATATAACTATCCAAATAGCTATAGAGTGTTGCTTTCTGGGAAACTCCTTTTTAGAACAAATCCTTAAATAAAATTTTCTTCCTGTAAGAAATGTTGAGCAACATAGATCTTCCTGGATCTGCAGTGCCTTATACACATCTATGGCAAATGGACTTTCCTGTCCATGTACTAAATCTTTTTAATACCTCATGAAGTCTAGTCACTTTGTAAAAGCATTTTTATGGCTCAACAATACGCAAGATTATATTTTTTCTTGTTAAAAAGAAAACTGAGTAGAACAGAAAATTCCACTTCACTTACATTTGAAGAAACTCCCTTTTGCAAGTTTTTTTACTTGCTACTCCTTATTTTCTTTTACTTTAATCTATGATCAAGAAAGATGTAAGCTGGGAATTTACTTTTTTTCATTATATTTCAATTCATTATAATACTTTAATGTTGAACCTATGTATTTTAATATGATTTATTAATGAAGTTAATACACATTAATAAACATTAAAAATATTTACAATTTTAAACATCTGATTTAAAGAAAAAATATGTACATCAGCTACTGACAGCATAGACTGCTAAGATTTATAGGATTCTTTACTGCACTGTTTGCATTGCTTCCCATGCCTAATCTTCACATTGAGTTGTGCACTATCAGCTCTAGAGGACAGCTTTCCCAGAAGATCATTTAACCACTTTACAGAGCGTTGTTTTTCTTTTTCATTTTTTTTCCTCAGGCTTTTATTTATAACATATGCTTCAAAGTATGATACCAGACATCATAATGTAATTCTAATTTATGCAGAAAACATTTCTTACCAGCTTTCTCAGTTCCTTTGGTAATAATACCCAGTTGGTGTAGATTTCTCATGTTGGCTTCATTTTTCTTTCTCATCTGTTTTGTGCAAAAATGTTTTATTATCTTGATAAGGGAAGAAAATATGGCACTGTGCCTAGCAGTTGTATTTTCTAAGTCATTAATTCCAATTTCCACAATGAGAAGTGTCATGAAAAAAGTTTTGAGTATAAAAGAGTGACACTTTTGAACTCTGATTTCTCTTTTATGGGAGGAAATCATGCTTTCTGTCAATTCAGAGATAGTTAAAAAAATGCTTCTTTCTCTTCCAACTGGCCAGAAGGGCTTTTGAAGCATAGTTGTCCAGCTTTCCCATGTCCAGCCATGCATCTTGCTTAGGGACTGCCATTTTTAGCCTCTTCTGGGCACTAGAAGTTACAAGCTCCTTTCTTCCATGAAATATTTGGTCAGATTTTTCTTTTTCTCATATGGAAAGTCATATCAAGGTGCTATTGGTATCTAAATATGTTTTGCATATATGAAATGATAAAATCTGTCAGATTTTCTTGGGCATAAGAACGTATTTTTTAGCTACATTACAGCTACAACATCCTGTAAACTGAATCTTTTTGAGAGTTTTTTGGATCTTAACTGCTGTCAGTCACAGCTTCCTTCTTCATGGCTAAGTGATTTACTGGAATGACACTCTAATCTGAGCAGAATAAGGAGAAAACCTCCTCAAATTATTTCCAAGAAAAAAAGAAGTGTATATTAAGGGCATATTTCTTCTGTGCATCCAACTCCTTTTGTTGTTTTAGAAGACTTTTCAGATATATACTACTGATTTTCCAACTAGACAGGAAAGTACCACACTGACTACACCACCTGGAACCTAACAAATCAGAGTAGATTTGAAGGATTTTAGTTCTTGACATAAAGCTTGAAAATATCTCTTAAACATATTTAACATTATATTTCGGTTCACACCCAAAGAAATTCATCTTTGTTGTTTTTTTTTTTCTCAGATCTTCTTAGAGTGAAATAGTCATAGCTCTAGTAAAAGCTACAGACTCGCTGAGTATCACCCAGCTCTTTTGAAGCAGCTTGTGCTACCTTCACCATCTTCTGAGGTTATATATGTGGGCCTACCAGTTTGACTGTGAAAATATAAACCATTAATTTCTGCTCAGATAAATTTTTATTAATTACTTAAAAATACCCTTTTCATTATAATGCACATTTTTGTAATTTTTAGATTAATCTTTTAGGAAACACCTCTCAGTTCAACACTGCAGTAGCATGGGAAACACTGCTTCACATCCCATCAGCATAGATATTTACTATGGTTAGTGGAACTAAAAAAATAAAATAATATGAAGAAGTAAAAAACAGAAATAAAGTCAGTATGTCAAAACATGTATCTTCAAGTATATACATAGCCCAACTTAAAGCTGGACCCTGAACCACTGAGTTGAGTGGAGATGGGACTGAGACTTCTCTTCGTATTTATAGCTTCCTGTGAGCACAGTCACCATATTAGTTCAAAATAATAACACAGTCTTCACTTTAACCAATATATCCTGCTCAGACATGACAGATGGTGTGTTGTGTCCAGGATGTCTCTGCATGTCTCAGATTCTGACTCATTTCGTGCAGGAATTTAATTTTTATTCAGAGTTAAAGAGATGCTTATTTCATGTATGTGCCTTGTCACGCATGTGGCTGTTTCTTAAACCTGACTTCCATAGTGTGTTCTGTTAAAATAAAGTTTCTGGTGAAAGAGGACAGTAATCCATTTATGGGAAAAAGGCATGTAGTAATAATAATAGTGGGGCATCTTCAACCCTTTTTCCTATATTTAGAAGCAAACAATGAGTTAAATAGAAGAGTTAAAAATGGATGAATCAAGGCATCTGAAAAGAAGGTCACCCTATTAATAAAGTTCTCATTTAAGAAAATTTAAAAGACAATTCTCTTATTTATTTTTTTTTAATTTTAATTTATTAGAAATGCAGCCACAATTGATGATATTAGCTGACGGAAAAGAAATGGTTAACACAGTATCTATTTACTTCTCCAGATGTTAAACTTCCTGACCACTGCCTTCACAAAAGGGAATGGATATATTACATTGTTGTAGTCAACAAAGTGCATCTCACTATGTCTAAATCTAAATATGATTCCAGGACAAGTTGCTCAGTTTCTCTCATGTAGAAAGACTGCTGCTCTTCTAGATACAGCATCCTTTTTAGTACTAATTATTTTAATATTACTTGTCGATTAACTGTAGAACCCACTGATTAAGTGATCCGGAGAGTGCAGTGCTCACCTTCACAGCAGCTCAGCTTGGAAGCACTGGCCAGTTACTCCTTTCTCTTGGCAGGCATCCCCGGCAGCGACTACATCAACGCCAACTACATTGACGGCTACAGAAAGCAGAATGCGTACATTGCCACACAAGGGGCACTGCCTGAAACCTTCGGGGACTTCTGGAGAATGATGTGGGAGCAGCGGGGCGCTACGGTTGTCATGATGACCAAGCTGGAGGAAAGGTCCAGGGTAAGAAGAGCAAATCAACGAGTATATATACTCATCAATATATACTCATCAAAGAGTATATAATGTAATGTATAATTTTCAGAAAATTAAATATGTGCGAACAGTGCAGAAAAGCTCTCGCGCTAAGACTCTGGAAATACTGTCCCAGCAGCACAGGAGATGGGTGCAGAGCAACAAAGGAAGGGGCATGGCCCTGAGCCAACCAAAAGGCACCTAAGTCCTTTTTAGAGGACTTAGCAGCATGTGTCCAAAAACACCTTTAAGAGTGAGGATCAGAAATGTTTTGCAAGAAATGGAGGAGAAAAAGACCTTTGAGGAGGAGGGCGAATTTTTCATCCAGGAAAGCTTTTAAATTGATGGAGAGTATTTGATGGAGATGAAGGAGTAAGAACTGATACTTCACCAACGGTTGAATGACTTCAGTTTCAAAATGAATTGTTTTAAGTGTTTGCCTGTATAAGGTGGGAACCACTAAGCCTCATCCTGAGTTGTGTTGGCATAGATATTTTTGTTCATGTGCTTGGATTTGTTTAGCTGTAATGATTACACGGCTTGTGGAACGTCATGGTAGCAGTGATTCCTTTCTGGAAGCTTACTGGGATGTAGTTTTATTTATTCTTTTACCATTTCATCACTTAAAAGCAGAGTTATATTTTGTGGTTCACGCGTTGTATAGAGCTCTCATTATAGAATCACTGTCTGCATATAGATTCAACCTACATTATTAACACTGCCTGTTAGCAATTAATAACGCATTGCAGAAGGTAATTTTATCAGAAGGCTTCATTTTATCTTGACACTGCAGGTCTTGGTTAGTCAAGGCACTGAAAGTTTTTTGAATTAAGCAAATGAAATCCTGCCCATTTCTTCACTAATTACTCTGTATATAATAAAGTTGCTGCTAAATTGCATGGGCTAAGCCAAAATCTGATCTTAATAAGCAGTCCATTGCAGAAGGTGTACTACTTTAAATACTTGAGTTTATCTTAATACTGCAGGCCACAAACAGCCTAGAAACAGTCAGGAAAGATGTTTTGATGTAACTAAATGCAGTTCTATCCATTCTCTTCACTAATTGCTTAGTGAAGTTTCAAAATAACTTTGCTGACTGTGCCGTAAAAAGCACTGATCAGAATAGTAATCCCCTCCACAAGTAATTAGCATTCAGTAACAGTACAGGCCTTGAGTGTAATGAGAAACTAGAAAATCTAGTCAATGGAGTGTCTGTGTACTCAGTGCTTATGTTTGTGTATTTCTTTGTGCATAATTTAGCTCATTCTTTGTTCACAGATGAACAAAGTTTTGTGCACTCAAATCTAGTGTATGAGAGGCCATGAATCTAGTACAAAATCCAGCTCCAATCTAATATAAATGGAGTCTCCAGCTCTGAAAGACTTGCAGGTTACTTTTTCTCCTGCTAATACAGTAGCTTCAGATAATATAATTAATAGTATTTATGTTAAACAATAGGGTGAATCCTTATGTGGAATGGAATATCATGACAAGATAACATTTTTTCTTAAGCTGTCGTTATTATATAGCATATTCTTACAGTAGGAAACCAAGTAAATTTCAAACATGAAATACAAAGTCTGTTCTAATAGAGATGAAGATCTTTAGTAATTTGGTTTTTCTTGTTCCTTTGATTCCTTTTTGACTGCTTTTGTGTCTTGGCAGCCTAATCATTATTCCTGCTACAAGGCAAAATCGTTTCTCTCTGGGATTTCATCTACATTCCAACTTTATGTCATCGTTTCTGTTTAGCTAGGTTTTTTTTTTTTTTTTGTTATTTAGTCCTGCAGCTTGGTATCAGCCTTTTTAACCTACGCTGCATAGATAAAATGAGGATTTTAATTGCATCTGCAAAAGAAGAGATGATTCATTAATATGTGTTAGATGTCTGACTGACTTCCACTTTGAGAACTTACAGTTTACAGCTGAGACATCAAATAGGGATGTTACAATTTATTTGTTTCTCTATTTGTTTGCTTATAAGTAAGCTTCAGTAAAAGAGAAGCTTTCAACCTTTCAAACTTTATTGTTCTTGTTTGAAATTTCATCACTTGAATCTCACCTGTTTTAAGCCAGGCAGGAGAGATTACAGTAAGTCATCTTCAATATTATGAATACAGATATCATCAATATGTGCACTTACTGATTTGTTGACTAGATCAGATGTTACAACACTCCCAAGTGTACCTTCCCTTGTATTCCCCTGCAATTCTCCTGCAATTTAGGCCAAATTTAAGTGACTAATGAAAAAAGCTGTCCTGATATATTGTATTGGACAATACTGTATACTGTATTGGACAGTAAAAATATTTTTGGAAAAGTTGTGAAATCTCTATGTAAATTTAAGAATATAAATGAAAACTACATCTACTTACTGCAGTACCTAAAAAAAAAAAAAGTAACTGTGGTTTTATCTGATAAGAAATAAACCAGCAGCTTTCCTAACAGACATAAGGCCTTTATTGGAGATGGCATTCTTTACTGTGAATTACGCTTTTTAGAAGAGTTAAATAGTTTTATCAATATTATTCTCAAAATTTTAATATTAAACCATCAATTTTCATATCCATACCATACTATATGAATTTAATTTCAGCTTTGCATGTTAAGATATGAACCAGAATGAGAATGAATAAGAGAGCTGGTCAAATAATGTATATAGAAAAAAACCTGGGTGCTTGTAGTCTATGTGTGGTCAAATAATATATACATATAAAAAAAATCTAAGCGCTTGTAGTCCATGTGTTATCCAGATTTACCAAAACTAAAATAAAAATGTGTAGGTTTTTTACCGCTTTTTTTTCCCACTGTAACAGAATGCACTGGCTACAATCCAGGAACTACTACATTGTTATAAGTGCTGGAGTTGGTGGTGTTACCAGTTACCTTGTCACAATTTTAAGGCTCACCCATATGGCTTTTCATCATGGAAGAATTCTCTAAGTCATGGGGCAGGAACGTGCTCAATTTTCAGTGCAGTCAGTCCAAGTGTCTCTATATAATGCCACTTCAAGAATGTCATCCTAAATCTGTACAGACACAGTCCACATTCACGAGTAAAGTGAAGCCTCTTTTTCTGGTCTTTTGTTTGCCAAGAGACCCCAACTAAAACTCAGACTGTTATGTTGACCCCCAAAAAAACAACAAAAAATACTATGCAAATGCAATGTTATTTGCAGGGATAATTTTATGTGAAGATAAATGCAAGAACACCATTATATATGTCTGAAAGCAGATTTTGGCATGCCATATGTGGCTATTCCAGACTAAAATTAGATTTGCTTACATGCCTTTGGAGCTTGAGACTATACTGAATAAATGCTCCTGAAAAGAAAGATGTTACTAGAAGAGAACAATAATGATCAGTGGGTAAAGAAAACAGGTAAATCAGGTGTAGAGAAAGCCAGAAAGAATTTGATTTGCTTTGTATTTAGGAGAGTAGACAATAATGTAATAGTCTTCCAAATCTTCCTGCATGTGAAAGGCTGCTAAAAATCACGACACTCAACTGTTTCTTCTGTCTACGAGGATCTAAGAGGAAGAAATCACTGCAGAAGTGATTTATGTTAAATTATTGACAAAAAAACATTCCTAAATAAAAAGTTATAAATGGAGCTATTTCTCCCACTGTAAAGTTTCAAGAACTGTTTAAGAGTAGCGTCTTGCTAGAAATGATAGAGTATTAGCTGGTTTTGCCACAGATTCTTTTTAAGGCTTCATCTAGTTTTTGCCTTATGCTTGTGTACCCAAAAATAATATGGTATCTCTTCGCTGTGAGGATAAACTGACAGTTTTGTAAAAAATAGGATTCTCCTGAGACATCTATGTAACAAGTGGACCAGTGAGAACTGTATAATAACTACATAACTTGTGCCTTTTTTGTTTTTTTCTGTATTTTTTTTTTCTAAATTTTGAAGTAAAGGATAGAGCAAAATATATACCTCATATATTTATTCTCTTGTTCTGGAAAGCAGAAACTATGCCACTTGAAGTGTATGGTAATTGTCATCTTTCCTTTCAAGATGAGAAATTCTTCATATTTGTTTTCCAACCATAATGATTAATTCTCATTGCTTTTAGTAATGCACTGTATGACTATTCTCAGAATAATTCTTCAGAAATCTCAAAGCAGAAAGTGTCAGTAAACTAAAAGAATTTTTCAGTAAAATAGCCCCAGGTTGACTAATATGTGGAAGATTTTGTTAAAAGACTCAAAACCTGTTTTCATTTTTGGTAAGATACCTGAGATATCTCAGATAATACCGCAGAAAAACTTAAAATTTTCAGAAAGGTGCTGTGAGGAGAATATTGGTGGAAGAGTCTCAAATAGAGAATCTTTTCCATCATTTTTAAGAGAGTTTCAGGCCAATTGTTGATGACTGTTTTTTTCTAGGTAGTCTCACCAGTCAATATCAACTGCATGATATACATTTGGCTTCAAAGGGTTTTATTTATGCTTCAAACTAGTCGGTTTACCTGTCTGGAAAGACTTCTTGTACTTAACTGTTCGACAGCTTCATTCTTCAAAATCTCTACATTGCAGTGTTTCACCAAGGTCCTTAAGTATATGAAAGGAGAATGTAGGGAGGAAGGGGCCAAGCTCTTCTCATTGGTTGCCAGTGACAGGACAAAGGTTAATGGGTGTAAATTGAAGCACAGGCAGTTCCATTTCCACGTGAGGAAGAACTTCTTTCCTGTGAGGCTGACGAAGCCCTGGAACAGGCTGCCCAGAGAGGCTGTGAAGTCTCCTTCTCTGGAGGTCTTCAAAACCTGCCTGGATGCCGCCCTGTGCCACGTGCTCTACATGTCCCTGCTTGAGCAGGAAGGTTGGACTAGATGATCCCTAGAGGTCCCTTCCAACCTTGAACTTCCTGTGATTCTGTGTCCTGCCTTTCCTGCTGTTAGTGAGAGTTCAAAAATGGCATGTCTCATTGAGGCTGGCATTACCATTTTGAACTATTCCTGGCTTGTATAGATACTGATGATAATGAAATTTAAGATATAAAATGACTTTTATAGCATGCCCAAGATTCCTTTTAATATCATTTTCCTTTTGTTTTAATAACCATGCAACACTCAGGCTTAAGGATTCGAATGGAAATAGTTTGGGGGTTATCGTTTTAATTATCAATTATCTTTTTGTATTAAATGTTAGTCTAATAACCATATCTCAGAAATTTCAAAAAGAATGTGATGAGGCTTGATTTGCAAACTTACAAGAGGACTAAAGTTTACTTTAAGTTGATTAGTTTAAAATTCATTTATGTTATATCTAATAGAATTTTATCGCACTGCAGAAGTGCCTATTTCTTACCCCAATTTTAAACTCAGAATATGTACTTTAGATGAACTTTGAAAGATGATACAACCTGCTAACATGCTAAGATGCTAACATGCCATCTTCACCTTTACTCAGCTTATGATATTTGGTCAAATCACCCTCTAGTGCATCCTCAAATATGTCTTTCAGTACATAATTGCTTTCAACAATTAAATTATTTTCAACAATTAAAATTGTTGTATTTCATTCTCATGTCTACAAGCAAACTAAAGACAGCTTCTATGATCTTGAGACTCAAAACAGTCTAAACTTTAGAGGACATGGCATTGTTGTGAAAAGGAAAATGACTTTAGATTGGCAACTGCTTGGAGACAGAACATCTCCTGAATGGTGCAAGGCACCAACTTGAACCTTTTAGGGTTCAGGCAAAGTTTCTCTGACCAACAGAGAATATTGTTTGATATCTTTCTGAATATTAATCTATGCTTATATATACCTAAGATACTGTAGTACATTTATTAGCATAATTCAGCATCATTTCAGAAATACCTTCTTTCTGAAGCAAGATCATCTGAAAATCTCTTGGGGAATTCTTTTCTATTAAAGAATATTAATATGAAAGCAAGAAGCTTGTTGTATAATGTTGTTATTTTTTATTCTAGATTTAGCATAATTTGTATGCTGCTCTCACAGCAATGGGTAGATCACATAAATCTGCCTTTTATCCATTTTCTGTTTCTTTCCTGAACTGCATTTTGTCCTTATAATCTCAGATGGCCCGGAACAGCTGGCTCACATGTTAAGAATCAGCTGAAGGAGTTTTTCATCCTGAATGATAGATCTTTATACTAGAAAATTATTTCTTTACCCTTGAATGTCAGGGGTTTTTTGTGTGCTTATGTTCATATGGAAATATGATTCTTTCAGCTCTGTTGATGCAAGGCAGCACCCTCTGTAGTGTCTGTGACTTGTTGAAGTGTGAATACCCATGAATACTTTTAGGAACTCTGTAGATATTTATACTCCTCAAGTTTGAAATGGTCGCAGGCTTCTCATTTTTAATGAAGAAGAAGGCATTTACATTTTCTTACAGCTTTTCTTACAGTGAATGCTCATAATTCCATGAAAAGAAGGATTTGGATGATCTGTGTGGAAGAATTGTAGCAAAATAAAATGTGTTTGTGTTTAAGGGGCAGTGAGTACTTAGGCTGAAAGAATATGTCTATCATTATTTATGTGTTCTAGTTACAGCTGTTACTAAAGTCCTTAGGAGATTTCATAATACATTCACTAGTCCTTTGAGCGCTTATCTCATCTCAGAAATAGTGTTTTTGGCAATATGCAACCTATCATCCTGAGACAGCGAAAGCAGAATTAAGTGGTAGGCTTGTCATTACTTGTAATTGAGTTTGTCTTTAAAAAGCACACATGGAAATCAACAGTGAGTACCTTCCTCCTGAAGCATTTGTTTCATTCATCTTGCCATCTTCAATGACAGGCATGCAAACATTAGAGAATTACTGGTGAAAGCTGTTTTCTTTATGAATGTTAGGAGATGGCAGCAAAGTTTTCATGAAATAAATGTGCATATAGTCTATAGAGAAAAAGAGCAGAACATGGGAATGGGAATTGATGGATAACAGGCTGATGACCATAGAATCCACCAAAGGTATATTATGAACTAACTCTCTAAATAAAGAAACTCTGTAGTTTGTGTTTCTGGAAGGAAATACTTCATCATCATCTCATGCCTTAACAAATTAAAATTGTTTAATTAATTAATTGTTAATTTTCCCAGTAACATACATGAGTGAGAAATTGTCTTTCTACAAGAAAGCTAGGCAGAGACCAAAGAGTTAAAAAAAAAAAAGGAAAAACATTTTCAAAATTTATTATTAAATTTTGGATAACAGGAGAGTTTTGAATTTTTTTATTCTGAAAAAAAAATGAATCCTCTGAAAATCTGAGTGCTTCATATCAGCAAGTGAGCTGTTTTATTCAATATTCGGGTGGTGAAGTCTAATGAAAAACCTCCTTCTGATCTCTCACAAAGATAAATTGAACTTTAAATTGTTAGGAGTATTGGGAATGTAAGGTTTATGATTATAGAGTGCAAAAGTGTAGGAGGCAGGTAAGGGCACATCTTTAAAGAAGACCTCATGTTCTGAGAAAAATCAAAAGCCAAAAGGAATAAAAGATTCATTACTATCAACTTATACTTTATGTGCTCTTGTCTAGAAGGTCAAATCCTAATAAGTCCAAAATCATTTGTTTTTCTGTCTAAAAGAATGGCTACTTATTTGTCTCATTTTCCAATTACAAATAATGAATGCTGTAGAGTAGAAGTTGTATTTTTAGGGAAACAGTTAATGTTACCTTCCAACAGAAAGCCTCTGCATCAGTCAGCCCTCACAGAAAATATTTTTGGAATATCTGTAAAATTGTTAAAATTTTGATTAAGACTAATAAATGAAAAAAGTAAGATGTACAGCTAAGAGAAAAAAGCATACAGATTAATTTTCTCCCATTTCACAAAGGAACAGTTTTCTACAGGCTTCTAAATTTGAGTATCAGTTTAACATTATATTACTGTGCTTTCTGAATCTCTCTTCTACATCTCCAGTAGCATTTTTACAAGTAGCCTTACAGATAGAAACATGTTAGAGAATACTTGAACGTGGATAATAATCATCTAGCAAAATTGCCTATTGGCAAAGGATGGCAAATAAACCTCTAAAAGAACAAGAAAAAAATAAACAAATACTTGTAAAGATATTAACTTCTAAGATTCCTTTTTTTATGTTAAACATAAATTTCTCTCCTACTCAGAAGCTGTTTTTATCAAGTATTTTCAGTGAGAAAGCTGGACAATTTCTAAGGCTTTCTGGAAGCTGTCACTGCTTCTACAGATGTATGATTTGTAAATGAAAGCTATCTGAAGATATATGAGCTATCTGAGATATATGTTTTCTAGGATGCAAAAACAGATCAAGATGTTCATTTCTTATATTCCTTTAATTAAGAGTAGTATTAAGTGTTATTTAAATTTTATTTTCAAGTTGTTCAGACTCAAACAGGTTTAGTGAGAGATTTATAGAAAAACTATAGTTGCTAATATTACAAACAACAGCTATTATGTATCAAAATTTTCCATAAGGAAATATATCATCCTAAAGAAATATGACTAAGCCACATTTTGTTTGACAAAAATACAGCTAACCAAGTTATACTGTGTTTATATTGATAATGTGAAAGTAGATTTAATACAGCTATAATAAACTAACTCAGTTGAATATGTACCATTTTGTCTCTTTCATGGAAGTTGATTTCACAGTGGTTTCTTTCAGCTTTGAGAATCAAACAAAATAACCACTATGATTCAAGAATTATCACAAATATTTATTCTTTCAGTATTTCAGAAATTGTCATCAGAAATTATCTAATTTCTATTAGATATGATAATATATATATAATGAAAATATATACCATTACTTACATTTTGAAGATTATGAAACAAAACAAATGTTGCCAAGTACTTTGTTACTTTGCTTCTTGTTACTTAAGTAATTATTTCCTGTAAAGCATGCTTCAGATCTTTTAAATCTACAGATAACCTGCTTCGATTATCAGAGCTTTTTCTGGTTTGAATTTATAATTTGTATCCTCAACAGCCATATGAAACTGCCTGTCTCAGTTTGACATACCTTTCACTGAAATATGATTGACTTAGCAGATCAACATTCCTTTTCCATAGTAGTTTACATCTTAAATAGTATTTTTAACTGAAACAAATTACCAAACTACAGAAAAGATGATAAACATATGGTTCTATTATGTGCCATATTTTACAGAATTACTTCAGCATGTTAATATTCTGAACAGCAGCATTTTGGAATGGAGATGTTTCTGAAATAAATGTGCTGTGCCTTTTAAAATTTGATGAAATCTAACAAACCCTCTTTTTAAAATTTCTGCAAATGGAGTTTCCTTAAATGGAACACTGAACTAAGAAGGAAATTATATTTTCTCACAATATACTTGATACTTTTTGGTGCGATTTTGTTTATTTATTGTAATTACTTCTCACTAAACAAATTCAATGTTTCAATGAAACATACTTCTATGCATAGTAAGCATGGTTCCTATTAGTATCAGAAGATGAGCGTACATGTACTGAGGCTAATGTGAAATGTTCAGAATAGATGAAATATGACAAATATTTAAAAACTCATGTATCAAGCATTACTGGATTAGTGTTGTTATTAAATTCTGGAATATAAAAGAGGAGTTACACAGACTTGGATCAGATATTTACCCATTATAAATTGAATTTTCTTTAGCTGTAAATACTTATGGGCATTTTTCCGTCTGTCTGCTAACTTGTACCAATACTGTACTATATACACATATCTACTGTGCAATAATTGTAGAACTGTTCCACATACTTTAAAAGCCTGCAGATATATTCATTTCAGTATATACCAAATGATAGAATTAATATATGAAATAATTACCTTCCTCCCCCCCCCCTCCCCCCCCCCCCCACTGCAGGTGAAGTGTGATCAGTATTGGCCAAGCAGAGGCACAGAAACTTACGGGCTAATCCAAGTGACTCTCTTAGACACTGTTGAATTGGCAACGTATTGTGTTCGTACATTTGCACTTTACAAGGTACGTTATTTTCTCCCTTTTTACTCTCATACCTGTTTTTTGCTTGCTTTCTTCATCTTTCTTCTCTTTTTCCTTTTTTCCGCCTCCTTTTTAGTCTCTCTTTCTCTTTTTACTTTCAACACAAGCCTGTTTTTATGAAATCAGGTCTGTTAGGGATTTACTGAAATCTTGATCCTGCTTGCAGTGCTGATGTATTAAATAGTTCTCTGGCTATCAAAATGTATTTTTGAAAATGAAAAATTAGCTGAGGCACCACACTTGTTGTACTGCATTACTGTGCAGTATATCTAAAGTATATGCTTATGTTGTTTGAGCCATAAATTTAAGATAAGACAGGTATTTCCCCCATTGTCAAAGCTGTGCACTGAGTTTCTCTGTGGTTCTGATGCGATTTAAGCATTCTTTCCTGACTGTTTAGCCATCTCATTCAAAAGTGTTAACATTAAACCAAAGTCCATTTTTTCATGAAGTTTTTTGATTTCACAGAATGGCTCAAGTGAAAAAAGGGAAGTGAGGCAATTCCAGTTCACTGCCTGGCCTGACCATGGTGTTCCTGAACACCCTACACCATTCTTAGCTTTCCTGAGGCGAGTCAAAACCTGTAACCCACCTGATGCTGGACCTATGGTTGTACATTGCAGGTAGGCCCAGGGTTTCTTTCAAAGCATCTAAAACTGTTTTACATAGAGATTATCTAACATAAATGGTCTTCCTTCAGAGTTATAATGAGGTTTCAAAGCGGTTGTGCCATTGAAGAGACTTCTCTGACTTTTGAGTAGATCAGAAAGAAAGATGGTTGCTGGAGGTCTGCAAGGAGAGGATGACGCTGGCCTGCAGGGAGCATATCCAATTATCTATGGCTATCAGCCTACCTGAAAAAGTGATCTGTTGTTTTAAGAGCTTGCACATGGAATAAAGTGTGTTTTGAGTGATAAAATGTCTTTGAAATATTTTATAATGTGCATTAAAGTAAAAAGCATGAAATGTAAGAAAGATAAATGGGAACTTTTTCTGGCAGGTAAAAATGTAAGTAGAAACATCAATCCATATCCAAGGTTAAACCTTAAGTTTAGGACTGTGAAGAGGTGGAACCGTGAAGGAGTTACCCAGGGAACAGCCTGAGCTCCATTCCAGAGAAACGTGTGCTTCATGCTGCATCCAGAAAACCTCCCTCGGCATCCAAAGAAGTGATAAGTCCTGCAGAGGACAACTGCAGTTCTTTTAATTATTACACTTCTGAGAATGAAAAAGTAATGAGGAAAGGATTAGAATTTTTTGAAAGTCCTCGAATAAACCTGTGGGAAAGAGAACCTTAAAACACAGCTAATAATAACAGCACCTGGGTGTATCTACCGATTCTGGCGAGAAAAATGAGTGAGATGCTTCCCTTACTTGCAGAACTGTGTAGCAAAGCTTGCATAACTTTCTGTGCTGCTCCCTTCAATGGTCTAGGACTACTGGTTTTTTGAGGGTTCATTTTGGGATAATTATTCAATATGTCTAAGGGCTTTTCCATGTTCACTGATGTTATATATGCTGTGCATATTTGAAAAACAATCTTGTTTTTGACAGCCACTAATTGCAGAATAAGAACTGTGAGGATTGCAATTGTGAGGAATTTCCCTCTTCCTCAGTTTTGGCCAGCTGAAGGAACTAGTTATGTAAACATTTCTAAAGTGATAAAAGGACACTATTTTACATAAGACAGGTAAATCAATGGGAAGATAAAATAAGCAGGAGTTAAATGCTGAAAGGCACAGACTGTTCAAAAGAGATTAGAAAACAGAGCAGATAGACGTTTAATGCATATTGAAGTGACAAAGTTAGGAAAATGCAATAATTATAAAAAATAAAATAGGTGCAGTTCTACAGTTTGTTATAAGGAGTTTGGTCTTTTTGGGCCTCCAGTTATGGGTTCTTAGAAATTTTTCATTGTCTTTTAATATTGGCAGTATATAATGCTATAATTTAGTCAACTTGATACATACAGAGCATAGCTCCAAAGGTTCTCAGTAACAAAGATGTGCCTGAAATCAAAAGCAAAATTAATCAGAAAAGTGAATCCAGTGACCATTCTGGGAAGACTGATATGTTGGTATAATATCCTTAATTCTCTCAAAACAAAAATAGAGAAATTAAATTAGTTGTTAAGAGACACACGGGAAGTCACTGGAAAAGATGAAATAAACCAACAAAACTAATTGCCGCTCAGTGGTATAGATGCTTTGCAAGGTCATTCTTTTCTCTTTGCCATTGTTTCTGCATGCAGTTTCAGTGAAAATAGTAATTATGGTTAGTTAGTGATTCAGTGTTTCTTTAAAGATTTCTTTTTCCTTTTTCATGTTTTTTTTCTTATCCATATTCTATACTAGATTTGTTAAAGCTCATTGCCTTATGTGTGACTTTTTGAGACATAAGGAATTTAGATATTTCATAGAATTCATCCATTAAAAGGAGACTTCTCCATATTCCAGTATCCTGGCCAACCTTTTAAATCCCATTCTCAATAATTTGTCTATGAGGAGAAAAATAATAAAGCCAGTTTACTTGCAAATTTGCATCATAATTCTGTATTCCTTAAAAAAATTGCTATGGTCGAACATATAGCAGCCAGTGTTGCAATGAGTCCAAAGTTTATGAATGTACTTGTTAACTTGCCAGTATTAATGCGCTGCTGACTGTCTAGATAACAGACCAACAGGAATTGTTGCCTAAAGCTTTTCTTTCAGTGATAGTGTTAAAGAGGGTGTCTCCTTTCAGCTTTAGATTTTCAGGCATATTAGAGCACATTGCATTTTGCAATGTGTACTCTTTTATCTTTTTGGATCTGATGTTGCTAAATTGGTTAAAAAATAAAAGATAGAAAAGAGGGGCATTGGCAGAGCATCAGCATAATTCTTCTTTTTTTCTAAGCTAATAGATACTCTTTCATTCAGATACATGAAAAACAATCCTTTTCAGTACAGGAAGTGCTCAAACTTTTCAGTTCAAGCTGAGCAAAATTTTCATCTTGTGTTAAATTTAAACAATAAGCAAGTATTATATATCATCTTTTTTATTTTTTTTTCCTTAGAATCTACTTTCAGGTTTTTATCCATGACTCACTTTTTAAATTTCTCTATTTCACTCTTCCTTTGGCCTCTCGTCTCCATTTTCCAATTTGATCACTCCTGTGTCTATAGTGCATTTTATTATGTGCCATTACGTTCTGTTTCTGTCCCTCAGTTTTACAGCTCAGTCCTACAGATTTTCACATACATTCCACTTTTTTTTTTTTTTTTAGCTCTTTTGCTGAACCAGGTGTCATAGTTCCATCAAAGTCTTTGCAATTCCATTTTATTTTCTTGCTTCTGCATGAAATTTTCAGTATGAAATGTGTTCCTAAGTATCTAATTCATTTTCTGAAAAACATTTGTCATTCTAGCAAGCAACATTCTTCTGCCATTTTTTGTCATTCATTGCCTTTCACTAATTTCCCCGTGTCTTCTGGTAGTCACTCTCCCCTGCTGCCATTTAATCAGCCTTTTTTTTTGATATTGGGTTGGGTTTTTTTTATCCTTCTTCCAAGGTCTTATTTATCAAAGTTTCCCATTTTGTTTTCAGGTTTCCACCCTTGTCTTTTTAAGACAGTTTATCATCACTAAATATTAAAATACTCAGAACTTCCTCCATCAGAGCAAGTCAATATAGCACAAAGCCAAATCTTGTCATTTTGATATCTCATTTGTCTATGCCAAGAAATGCTGCTACAGCTTAGGAAATCATAATAAAGACATATTGTAGAAGTATAAATACGTATTTTTTTACCTTTTAAAATACATTTAGTAATAAGAAATAGTAGCTAGGAAGAAGTTGTGAAAGAATTTTCCTGCAGAGCTTTTAGTGCAGAAGAAATGAAAGTAAAAGCTATTGGGCAACTGGAAACAGAGAAGACTTATTTTTCCATAAAATGTCTGTGAATTTAACTCAGACTTTCTTAATACTGAACAGCTGAGCTTCTTTTTACTTCTGATATGGGTCAGACCTAGCAAAAACAGCCTGCCTGAATACAGAATAAATAATAGACCAACGTATCTTGAGTATGTTTTGACCCTTGGAGAGTAAAATAGAGTATTTTTTTCTGTTTTTAAAGGTGGATTTTGTCAGTGATTTTTTTTTTTAACTTTGGCTTACCCTGTTCTTCTGTTGACCTACAGTTGTCCTTCAGTTCCTCTATTTTAAGAGAATAACATATTTTTCCAGTTATTTTGATATTTTTAAGATATGCCTATAAATCCTGTAGTTGAAAATGTGTTTCAAGAGTATGAGCCTATATCTGCCTGAATCAAAGGCAGATAAGCTAGTTTAATATCCTATTCCTAGGAAAGACTAGTTTTATGCCTGAGTACTTTACATGATATTTCACATAATTATTGTGTGTCCGTATTACTCCAGTTTTAAAAACTGAGGTCAAAACAGATGACAGCTGCAGATGCACACTGAAGACATTTGAATGCATTTTCTTTATAGTACCCTGTCTAGTAAAAAGTCTTATATAATGAATTTACCCATGAATACAAAATAAGAATCACCATGCAAAATTACCCAACTTAAACAAGACATGGGTCGATAAATGGAAGTCTAGCAAATGAAAGTGCAACTCTTGATAGGAAGTTTTGTGTAACCAGAACAAAAGAGATGCAAAAAACGATGTGATTAGCATATATGATAGCCTTGTTAATTATTTATGAATATTGTCCATGAAAGAGAGATCTTCACATGTCATTCACATATACACATTTTGATAATTAACAGTTTGACTGCCTGTGTAATGTTGAAATTGAACCTAATGCAGGTCTCAAAAACATTTTTAAAAGTATGTAGCAGTCAAGGATTTTGCTTATGCCAAAAAGTTACTAGATCTTTGAGATGAAAAAATAATTGAAAGATAATTCAAACTATATTTTTTAAAAAGGAGAATACATAGGTCACTGCTGAAAAGATTGGGTAGAAGTTCCCAAATTAACATCAGGGCCTTATCTAAATTCAGATTTCACATTTAGTTATGCTAGTAAAACTACCTGCATGAAAAAAGTCTGTAGTAGTAATATAAATGCATAACGCCATGGTACTCTTCTTTCAAGGAAAAATCTATACGCTTTAATCTTAATGCACAGAGAGGAAAGATAATTAGGCAAAGTCCAGATCAGTCAAAAATTAAATTAGTCATATGTTATTAATAAAGTACAGTATTCTGTGATCCTTACTTGAGCTGCATTCTGTCAAAACCAGCAGTATCATTATTTCAGCATGAAATTTGGTCAGTGAAAATAGTAGAAGGTGGCAGCTCGCTATAAGTTAAGGCTGGAGCCAGCAAGAAAGAACAAATAGAGCAAAAGAAATCTGGCAGTTCCATCCTGTTTGTAGATAACTTTTGTCATGTGTGTTCAAGTTTCGATGTGGCTCATTAGGAGTAACTCTTCTGAAACTTCTTTCACTGGTGCTAGAAATACTTGGAGCGGGTAGATGCTTTTTCTGTTACAGATTGTTGTGTTTTAAGCCCATATACTTTTTGTTGCTCTGCACAGCAGTTCAGTAATACCACAGTACAGCTGCCGTCTCCGCATGACTTGCCTTAATTTGAAGAGCTGATCTAGGGAAAAAAAAAAAGATTTTCTTTAGCTAAAAAGTAAAAAAAGCAGGCTTAAACCCTAGGAGCCTGCATTGGCAAGGCAGTAATGTGTGGCCTAATGATACTGGAGAAAGCACGGGGTTGTGTTTGATGTTGGATTAGTGTAGGCAAACAGGTGCTAATCAGATCACAATAAAATAGCACTGGGGGGCATTTGCAGCTTTATACCACTTTTTTTTTTTTCAAACATCATAGAAACTTTAGTAGTTGCTTCAGTAACACTACATAAAAGCTTAACATATAAGTACAATCCCACATGTTTCAATACCTCTTTGTAGTATCAGCATCATAGGACATATCCTTAAGACATTTTGTGGATTTTTGGTGTTTACTGATTATTCTGGTATCACAAAAAGAAATACCTGGATTGTTTGAAAAATATACAAAGGACTTCTTTTTTAAGTAACTCCCTGCTTTAATGTTTTAACTGAACCAATTAAAGCAGTTTGATTTTCAAAGGTTAGCAAAGTGTAATTGGGTATACTACCCAATTTTGTTCAAGGTTAGGATCACTCCCAACATGAGATTCACAGGTTCTTTCACTTCACCTGTCTATCTTTTTAACCTCACTACTGTTATTCCCAGCCAAGTGCTCAATTTATAATCCTGGTGAAAAGCAGATTCCTGACCAGTGCCTATGTTTCTTCATGGTTGGGGGAAGTAGTTACCCACTCCACACATATTCATACGTCTCTCAAAGAAGATGGAAAAATGGTAAAAGGACAAGTCAAGATCTTACCTCACTCCCCTGGATACCCTAAAGCTCTGAAGAGGAAAAGGCATTAAAATCATGTTTATATCACAAGTGTTTTAATATCCCAAATATTCTAAACATCTTGCCCTTCCCCCTGACTTCTTTTAGCAGCCATTGGGATACTATAGCATGTTAGACAGTACTAGGTGAAATCCTTATTCTAACATGCTGTATCTTTATTTCTCCTCCAGCTTTTAGCTGTAAGTCACATTGTATTTTAGACATTTTTTTTTGTATTTCCTTTTTCTTGTGTTTCTTTTTTTTTCTCCCAATCTTAGTTTACACACAAAAAAGCTGTTTATTGATTGCTCTCTTAGAGAAGTATATTAGATAGGTAGGTATATGTCTCAGTCTAATTGTTAGTGAATATAATTGTAACATAAGATATTTTCCCCTTAATATAAATACCAAGATGCCAGTCCATATCCATACTTTTCATTTCATTCCATTTGTCTTGACAGTCTCAGTTACTCTGATAAAGTCATGATGCTAACCAGTGCAGAATACTTTGGAGGAACTTATATCTTGTCCAACGTCTCCCTACGATTACTTAGGCAAACTCCCAATGTTTGTTACTGTAGGAGTCTTGTCTGTGTTTAAGGAACTGAAGCTGTCTTTCCATCATGGGTTCTTGGTTCAAATATTCAGAAATTTCAGGCATGCTTCCAACTGATCCCTTCTGATCTAATTTGGTCCCTAATTTGGATACCTTGATATATACAAAAATGTGTGTAAGATACTGTTTCTTAGGCATGAGAAAAGAAATACCAGCAAACTGAGTCTGATCCATTTGTTTTCAAGCTTCTACTGAAGTTAAAATTCAGATCTGTCCAAGAAAATTAGCCATACATGAAAACTAAATTGTATCTTTCCTGTGTGCAGTAGGTGCTCCAGTTGTATAAAAGCATGAACATTTATTGTGTAATGAAACATAAATTCAAAAGCACACAAATAAGTAGTAAGAACAGTATTTCTTCATGCAGGTCAAATGAAAAATAACTATTTGTAGTCCTTCTGATGAAATTAACCATGTGTTATAAAGTTAACCTTTCCTAGCACTTAGCCTATGCTAACTATATTAGTGCTAGCCTATAGCTTACTATATTAGTGCTATGATTCAGGGCTGAATTGTATTTTTACAATTCAGGCCTTAAACGAGCGTAAAGCAAGATTTCTTTTCTGGTAAAAGTTATAATTTTCTACATCTGTGAAGGACTAAAATGAATGCTAGTAGTTAACTGTATCAGAGATCCCTCTAGGCCAGTATCCTGCCCTTGATCACAGTGAATGACAGAACTTTCAGAGGAAAGTATAAAAAACTACAATAATGAACAATTTTTCAATAAGATTTCCTCCTAGCAGCAAGCAGCTGGTGCCTAATTTAGGGCTCTTTCAGGAGGATTTCTCTTCTTTCTGTCCTGTTTCATTAATTACCTACCAATAATGATTGTATACACATTTTAAAGAACAAAACCAAAATTTCTGATCTTTCTCTTTTTCTTCTCTTCTTAGTATTATCCTCTAACAAGTAGTTTGACATGCTGTCTTAAAATATATTTATTTACTTCTACTTTAAAAACATCTCTTTCCATTTTGCTAAATGCTGCATTGTTGTCATTGGGTAATTGGAGAAAAAGAGACATACTTCCATGCTGTTTCTTGTTTATATACTTCTGTCATCTTTCCCTAATGTTTATCCTTTGACTGAGACAAACTATTCTAACATCCTACATTTCTTGTTTGGAAGGCAAAGGCTGGGGACCCTTTATATCCCTGGTAATTTCTACTGCCTTTCTCAGCAGCACTCCCTTTTATGCTGCACCCTTTTTCTGTAGCCTCAGTAACAGTAGCTATTCCTTAGCATTTTTATATATTTCTTATAAAACATCAAAAAACATTACCAAAATACATCATCTTTCCTACTTTTCCACTAAGTTGTCCCATGGAAGGACAGAATTTATGCCTTGGTTTCAGATGATATATGGTTTCCATTGAGTGACTGTTGTGGAGACTGATGACCTTATGCTCAATGAAATAACCGGCCACTTATTAAAATGTCATAATTTGTATAAGATGCTTTGAACTGAAGCAATGTCTTTTCCATGTGTTATCTCAAATTACAAATATGTTGGTGCTGATAATTATTTCCATACATATATTATCATGTCCTACAAGGCCTGTAATTTCCTTTGACCTAAGCTGTAGTTTGATACATTATTTGATCAGTACTCTTAGTGAGTCATTTTATCCATATGTATTTAGTTAATTGGTTATTTTTCTCCCCGCCCATGTTTATATATAATAAACTCAATAAAGGAAAAGGAAATCTGACTGCTTGCAGCTGAGTCTAGTAAAAGAGCAATTAGGTTCTATTAGAGCCAGCAGATGTCCATAATGAATTCTGAATTAAAATTACTAGTGAAGAAAAGAATCTAGCCATCTGCAGGAAATATGAAAATATTTTTATAACCCAATAGCTGAATTCTGGACAGGGGATATCTCTGAGATTTCCCAGCTGTACCTACAATATATTCCGAAATATCCATGGACACACAGTGCACTGGAACACATTGCATCAACTTGGCTGCACAAGTTTTTGGCTACATTTGAACAGGCTGTATTTTGATCTAAAGTAATCAGCATGAAAGGCTCTTTTTAAATAATTTCCCTGTGTCTCTGGAAGTAAAATGGAGCTTTAAAAATAGTTCTGTTATCTTTTTGTGGAGGCTTTTCAATCAGTATTCTCTTGCGCTGAACATTTATCTCTCTCCATTTTCATACTTTTATAAAATTACTTCATGGCCTCATCACTTATTATGAGATTTTGTCAAGACTTCTCTTCCAAGTAAATCCTGCATTGTGGTGTTTGAATTTTCCTGTCACCTGTTTTTAAAAATAGTTTTATATTACTAAAAAAAAAAAAAACAATTCTATTCAAGATCATTTTGTAGCTGCTTTGAAATTACTATTCGAAAATGTATAGGATTTTTGTTGTAACTTACTTGCTCTCTTTATAAGCTCATAAAGTTCAAAACTTATCAAAAGAGAAGATTAAAAAAGTTCACCCTCTGATCGCAAATCATGATAAAGAAATGTTAAATGTGTAGTCATATTAACCATTCACAACCCAATTTTCTCTAGTGCTACACAAAATTCATGTTGCTATCAAGACAACTGACATAAAGAAACATGAGGGTAGCACCAATAACCAAACATTTCTGCTGTTGGTGGATCATTGATGGAAATATTGAAAAACATGTTTATTACTTTCAGTAGTTTGACTAAGAAAATATATAAGCCTAGCAGCAGCCTTAGTCTGAACTCATTGAATAGTTCATAGTTGAAGAGTTCACTGTTAATGAAGATTCATGGTTTTACATGCTCTCTCTCCTCTCTGTTTTTGATTGTGTAACATCATCTTCATATCATTATACATAGCATTATAATATTCCTTTTTTTTCTTTTTTTCTATTTAAATCAAGTTTGGAGTGGCAAAATCACCTGTTTTCATCCTTTAAAACAGTGCTCTGATTTCTGTCCATGTCAGTTGAATATTTTTCAATACATCAGTCATTTATCTCATTTTCTATGAATATGGAAGAGACATCCTGAGATTAAAGTCTGAAACAGCAGGATTGCTAACACAGTTCAGTTTAGTCAGCTTCAAGACTAAGGGTGAATTTTTGATTCTTCCAAAGTTTACAAAGTAGGAAAAAACAAAACAAAACAAAAAAAGCAAGAGGATCTGTAGGCAGACAGAGCTGAATTTAGTGGTTTGGATTGTGATTGGTGCTGAAATGTAGACACAAAAACAAGATAGCTCATGGAGACCTAGACCAGTGTATGCTTTTCAGCTTTGTGCTTACATGATGAAATACTATGTTCTTATGACCATCAAAGACTTGAATCACTCTTCTTCTTTCAATCCAAAAGCCAAGTATAACAAATAGCCTGCTTTTAAACACAGGGATCATGAGGCGAGCTGATTTTAAGAGGAAATGACTATAAATGATTATGAAGGATACATGAAAACATTGAAGCAGGGAAGGGTCCAGAAGGACTGTGATGCTCCGAAGTATCACAGTGTTCAGCCAGAAGTTTTAAGCTCATCTCCTTAACCAGGTCTTCAGAATACATCCCTTCCCATTTGCTTTAATTCAGTTTTGGATAACATCAGTTCACCTTTCTATTTCCCACAGAAGGAAGGCGAGCCTTATGTCACGTGGGAAAGATACAGAAAGAAGGGACAGTGAACTCCTCAAAGCATTTCACTCAGAGAGACCAGAGAAATCTGAAATGCAAAAAAAGCAAGGCCCAAGTTGTTAGCAGTAAGCAGCAAAATCTCTGCTCGCAGACTTCTTCCTGTAATCTTCACTTTCATTTATTACTGATTGGATCACAGTGTACTTTCTCTCATAAATTACTCATAAGTCTAATTTTCTTGTGTTTACTACAGATGTTCATGCATAGATTTGTCTTTACGCAAAAGTAGCAAGTCACACTGAGATGTGTTTTCAAAATTAGCTTCAAGATGTTTTCTCTTTCTGCAATTTTAGTAGATTTTATGTCTTTCATTCTTTAATGCAATGTTACAAATGTATCATACACAACAACAAATGTAAAATGTACAACAAAACTGACTAGGTCACTTAGAAAAAATATCTTGAGTATAGTTTTCTTTTAATGCTAAATGGAGGGTGTAGTACACTGAATATTTTATTTAGGGAAATAGGAAAATAAGAGGAAGGGTATTTGAGAACTGGATTCATTTTAAAATAAAAATTCATTATAAATCTTTCTGCACAGATAAATCAGTAGAAATAAATAGTTTATTCTAGTTTCTTTATATTTTTGAGTACTTGAAGGAATCAAGTCATATGTTTTACAATACAGTGTATGTGTAAAAATCTTCTATGAAAAACAGGATTAATTAAATATTGAGATATAAAATCAAGGATCAACTCTGAACGAAAACAGAAATAAGAATGACATAGTTATTACCTAGTGTTAGGTGCCTCATTGTTAGGTGCTCTTGCTGTAATTCTAGAGTTATGGCTCATGATAGACCTGAATATGTGTAGTGTGATGAGATGATTTGAACTGTTGGAATGAGATGGCCTCATGTGAAATGATTCTTAAGAGTCTTTTCTAATGCTGAACATTCCTCATACTAGATGTCTGCTTTGTCTGCTTTGTGTGGAAAATTCAGCAATTACAATTGTTTTAATGAGCAATTATTCTCTGTACTTGAGTATTAGTGAAATCATTATGAGTTTGATTCTGTAAGATACAGTATTTAAGAGTTTGTTGATTTGTATGAGGTCATGATAAAATCTATTAAGACAGCTTCTTTTCCTTGATCTCTCCAGAGCTGAGCTGAAAATCGGATGAGGAACAGATTTACTTACTGAATATTATTAAAATTCTGCAATCTCATGCTACAAAAAAAAAAAAAAAAAAAAAGAAGTGCTTAAATTTATGGCAATTAGGTTTGAAAAACTTAGAAAGTGGTGGCCTTCTGAGAAATACAAACCAAAAGGACAATCTTCATAAAGCTCAGTAATGAAAGATAAGCACAAGGTTAGCTTTTGATTTGAGAGCCCCTATGCTTTGGCCAGCTGTCTATGAAACTCTGGTGATCTCTGCATGGAGCTTTATTCATCTGTAATAAAATTTGTATCTGTTTTGTGATTTTTTACCTCCCTTGTTCAATTTAAGAAAGCTTATAGGCCTTCAGTGACAAATAGAGTCTATATATAAGGCATATTCCTAGCTGATGGAAACATTATGGTTAAGATTTGTTTGCTTTTTTCAATAATTACATTTATCTAAAAGTGCTTTCTATGTGCAGATTTTTCTTAAAGATATTATTTGGCAAGTTTGCTGGGGTATATTTATTAGTATATATATATATTTGCGTACTTAAAAGTTTGTCATACAGTACCATAACCACACTGAAGAAAAAATAAAAGGGAATCAATGTGTACTTTCAACCCATTTATAAAAGATCTCTCACATGTAGATAGCAGAATTCTTGAAGCTGTCTCCTCTACAATGAAATTTCTTCTTGGCTTCTTGATGCAAAGCCTTTATGTCCAATTTATGCCCTCAGAAGGATATTTAATGATTTCATAGCTTTTGTGCTTATGTGTTTCCTAGATAGTCATTATTAGCTGCGTCCTAATTTCCTAAAGGAGGAAACTAGTCTAAATACTGCCCTTCTTAGAATGACTATAGAATTTTTATAGAGTTGGCACCTAATTAATCATAGGAAGCATTTTTTAGCATATTTCCCATATCACATCCAAATGTATGTACTTTTAGTTCTATCTAAAACTGTAACAGTCAATCAAATTTTTCCCTTGCTGTTAGTCAAAAATGTCCTAAATGGTTTTTGGACAATATTTTACTCTCTTTGCTTTGAATGCAATGATCTGTGAAAACTGGCAATTATGTTACCTTCCTTTGCCAGATCATTGAAGTATCAGTAAAGGGTCATCATTTAAGCAGCTACAAATTAATCACAAAATCCAACCTTTAACACATCCATCCAGTGATTGTAATGTGGAATGGCCCTCTTATGCCTCTTAATTTTTCTGTCTGTGAATCATATCACAGGATATTAAGTATATTCAGCTCATGGGATAGACCTAGCCATGTTTTTAGAAATTGAAAACAAATGTTGGAATAGAATAAATTATAATATTTGAACCAACCAGTAACAGTTTTCTAAAGAGTTGCATAGGATTTCAGCCTGTAAACTTAACGGTATCTCTAACTGAAATGCTAGAATTAAAAAAAAAAAAAAAGATTGAGAGTAAACCCAAAAGATACAAGCAGGGCAAAACAGTGATAACAACTGTACAGTTAATTCGTAAACTGAAACAGATTGGCTGTATTATAACAAAAGCAGATAGGAATAGTCTTTGCAGGTAGAATGTGTATCTGAACATGCAAGGCAGTGAGACATGTTCTTGATGATTGACTCCAACAGGCGCTTGGATTCATGGAGCTCTACTTAGAGCTGAACCTGTGAATGCAACATTAGCATGTTTGCAGGGCAGAGGAAACTGCCTTCTTCTTCACCTGATTTGGTATCTCAAGGTGATATAAATTATTTGAATTCTAGTTGCCTCAACTTCCTTGTGATATTTTCACACTGTGTTTTCAATGACATAAGAAAAAAAATGCCTTTGCTGGGCAACAAATATAACAAAGAATACATAACGCAGAGATAGTTGATCAGTTGTGTAGTTTCCATTATGTCTTTGTTTAAAGGCTTATGGAATGATGAAAAGCAAGTACAAACAGGATTCTTATAGCCACGGTATGCAACCCTTAGGATCATAGAGAAGGTACTTGTGTTTCACTATTAGAAACTTTTAGTTGAAATGCTGGTGAAATGCTGTCTGAGACCGGTGAATGATAGACAGCAAGGACAAAAAAAAATGGTTGTCAGGGAAACTTTGTAAGTCAGCTAGGAAAACTCTTCTGATAATTATTAAATTAAACCAATCAGACAGCCCAAGAATCTTCCATTCAGAAGATAGAGATTAATCCCGTAATCATTAAGTCACAGTAATATCACTTCTAGATAATTGTAATACAACTTGAATGTCAATTGGCCTGTCATTGTATAGACAGTGGCAAAGATACAAGGTGTGTTCATTTTTGCATAAATGCTGCTGAAATAAAAGTCATCCTTCCTTATGCTGTTGAGTTAAGCAACTGAATATAAAATATATGAGCATATCCAAGACACAGTTTTTGACCACATAATTTGACACATTTTGACCATTAGAACACATATTTTGACCATTTCACAAAGAAAAATATGAAAGCCTGTGTAAAAAATTTCAGTGAGACAATTATGTTTTGCATGACTTCTTATTAAAGGAGGATGCTGACTTTTAGCACATTGTTTATCTGTCATGCATAAAATGTAGCCAAAATACAACTGTCTATCTCGTCCATTATTTAAAAAAATAACAAACCTTTCAAACTTATTTTTTTCTTGAGCTTTCTTTTCAAGTTTTCTGGGCTTGATCTTCTCCATGTCCTGCATTTATTTCAGCAAGTTCATGTTTCTGTGGCGATATCTGTAAGGATTTAAACTGCTTGGCTTCCCAATCGTCTTCGTACCACACTGAGCTGTCTCTGTGTGACAGTGGAAGAGAAGGCAAAGCAATGGAATATTGTAGTTTCTTGCTAAGGTATTATTCATTATTGGAGTTGAGATGAGTGGTAGATGGGATTTAGAGTGGAGGAAGGAAATTAAAACATTTGTAGATTCTTTTGCATTTGAAGTGTGATACTGAAGAGGCGAATCTGGTAGCTACACTGCAAAGTTGGTATGTTCTGAGCACACCAAGGCAGTGAAATATTTTGCTGGATGAAACACTCCAAAGAGGGTTTTGTCAGAAGTCCAGTGGAGCCAAATGAGATGGTGGATCAGCCCCTTCCTCCTCATGATAACATCAGTGTGTGTGATGCAGTGGTGAGCTCTTCACAATAACATCTGTACTACAGCTCATAAGTAACTAATGCTTTATAAGTTTGCTTATGCAAAAAAAAATACAAATAATAATACAGGAGATGAGGAAGAGAAATGAAAAATGTCCATTCATTCCATTGAAAGTGTTAACTTCTAACTGAGTTTGAATTTAACAGTAGGTATGGTCTGTAGAAACCATCAAAACTTGTATTTTTTCTTCTGAAAAATGGCATAGCCCAGTTATAAGCCCAGTGCTAGAACATCAGTTCATTAATATGTGATAGTAAAGAGAGCCATATTCTAATCTGTAAGAACACTTTTACTGGTAAATCTTCTTATTTCTTACTTGGCCAGCACTTGCTTGGCTGATAAAAACTGCATGAATTTCAATAAGAAGCAATAAGATGTAGGTGTATTGCTGAATATTTATACTACTTTCTTGCTCTTCTGACTTATGAAACTATTCGTTTTATAGAACAATGTTTAGCCGTATATATCTTTAAAAATTACACAGTGCTTTCTTTGTCATTTCTGCAATCAAAAGAATGAAAGAAATGCTCTCAGAAGTTTGAAACTGCAGAGTGATTTGTTAAAATGCAGATTCATAGACTTTCTGGGAATTGATATAAGGAAAGCCTGTATGCTAAATTAGTGAAGAAGACTCAACAGGTTTATGGAATGCAATCTAACAAGCTCATGTGCACTGCTTGTTAATTTGCTTTGCAATCCAAGAGAAAAATACCAGGAGTGAGACAATTTTTGGAAGTTTTCCTCATGATTCTTGCTTATTGTAAGGTAAACCAGTTTCTGTGGAGGGATAAAAGCATTTATTATAGAAAAAAAGGACTAATTCATATTGAGCTATGAAAGCTATCATCTCATTTGTTTTTTATTTTCTCCCTCTCCAACCATCATTAGAGCAACATTAACCACGAATTTTTAAAAAGTCCAGAATATGCTTGGAAATGCTGGAAACTAGCATTTGCTGTCACAGACAGATGATATAAGAAATAAGTATAAAAATATACATACAAATGTGCTCAAGTATTTTAAATAAGACTAGACTTCTTAGATTTCATTTGTGTTTGTGGCTGCAAAAAGACAGTCATCCTTTTGAAAATTGACTTAACAGAAAAGACAAACATCTAAGGATGTTTTCATATTAAGGAAAGGAAGGAGAGGAAAGGAGAGGAAAGGAGAGGAAGGACGGAAGGAAGGAAGGAAGGAAGGAAGGAAGGAAGGAAGGAAGGAAGGAAGGAATATGAAAGAAGCGCTCTCCCAACCATCAGAACATTTTCTGGTCTTGTGAATTCTGTAGTCTTTTTTTAATAGTCCTTCTATGAATCCTATAATCTGTTCTTTTATACCAAACGCATCTGAATATTTCATGTACAAAGCCTTAACTGATGTGCTGGTCTCATAGTAACTGAGCCGTATCATTCTCTTCTGCTCCAAACCCCACCAAACACAGAAAAGCCACTTTCTACCTCAGAGATGTCCTTGAGGAATCCCCTACTTGCAGAGGAATCCACTACTTGCAGAGATGGGAAGGAGAGGTTTCCTAGTCCTCAACAGGGCTGACATGCTACTACCTCAGCTCATGTCCAAAATGCTCCATTTTGCTCCAAATGTCTAGCATGTGGTTTGATCTAGAGTCAGGAGGGAGAAGCTTCTTTAGCTCTGACTTAGGAATACTACTGACCCAGTATGCAAATAAATTCACTGTTGTGATGTCAAGCTCTGTCTTCAAGTATATTTACTCCTTTTTTAATTTGCCTTTTACAGCAGTCTGAAAATCCTGGTCTCAGTTCTAGACCTTCTAATTGTCCCTTACTTTTGTTTCTAGGGGTTCAAGACACATTCAGGGGCTAGCTAAGGATTTTCCAGACCTAAAACAATAGCTAAATGCAAATTATAAGATTATGGACTGGCTGAGCAAAGGCAAGTAGGACAGAGCAAACTGCATCAATTGAAACCTCACAGTTTGAGCTAGAGAAAAGCTTGCCTTTAAAGCAGAATTTGTAACACTCATTTTGTACAATGTTGTCTGCTAATAATTTCATCTTAGTAAAAGAGAATTACAACAACATCTAACGAATTATAGATAATGCCACAAATAAAGCTGGAATTCTTAGCATTACCTCTGGTAATTTTCATTTTTAAGAATATATCATCATGTGTTTTGTTTCTTTCCCATTCAAGCCTGAGCCAGCTAAATGCAAAGATTTCTTACAAAAGCCTTCTACATCCTCAGTTGCTTCTCATAGGAGTTAAAGGAGACCACTTATTTCAAAGCACCAACCTCTTTCATGGAAGCTGATATTAACATTCACAATATTTACTTTTCATAACAGTGTTATGAAAGTTTGGAATTTGAATGCCATAGAAAATAGGCACACTGCATGAAATTTTTTTTTATGTTTTTCCTCTTATGTTCTTTTCTTCTCAGTGCTGGGGTCGGCAGAACTGGCTGTTTCATTGTGATAGATGCCATGCTGGAGAGAATAAAGCATGAAAAGACTGTAGATATTTATGGCCACGTAACTCTAATGAGAGCACAGAGGAATTACATGGTTCAAACAGAGGACCAATACATCTTTATCCATGATGCACTGCTGGAAGCAGTGACTTGTGGAAATACCGAAGTGCCAGCCAGAAACCTGTATGCATATATTCAGAAGCTGACACAGATCGAAACGGGAGAGAATGTCACAGGGATGGAACTGGAATTTAAGGTACTGACATGTAATCTTGTGATGGATAACTCTTAACACTGCTGTATCTTCTCCTTGTTTCCAGTAAGCAAAAGCTAGGTCATGTGGAGCATGAAACTGCAACCTACAATGGTAGTATTTTGTTAAATATGTGTTTCTGCTTTGAATTAGTCTCCAGACAAGGACTGTTCAAAGTGGAATTTTTTAACCCTATTGTTCCTTTACACTTTGATAATCTTGAAATTCATGTTTATGTTAACTTGTTAGTTTGTGTTAGTATTTAAATTCGTTCATAGGCAAGAAAGTCATTAAACGTTTATGAAGTACTAAAGGAACTTTTACCAAAGTTTACCTTTACTTTTAGAACTTATATAAAGTACTTTACTTTTAGTACTTTATAAAGTAAACAATCATTTGCAATTTAAATAATTTGTTAGTCAGTCATAAGTAATGCTCATCAAATCTGATAATGATATTTATTTTTGTCCTATTTGATCCTAATTCTTCATATTTATTTATTTTCAACAGCGTCTAGCTAGTTCTAAAGCTCACACTTCAAGATTCATCAGTGCCAATCTTCCTTGTAATAAATTCAAAAATCGCCTTGTCAATATTATGCCATATGAGTCTACAAGAGTTTGCTTGCAGCCAATCCGTGGAGTAGAAGGCTCTGATTACATAAATGCCAGTTTTATTGATGGATACAGGTACTAATGATGATATGGACTGCTTTAGAAGTTTACATAACTATTTATGTGATTATAATAAAAATAGTGAATTATATGGGTTATAATCTGGACAATTTGTTTTTAGTTCTGCTTTTTAACATCAATAATTACTCTAGACTTTCACCTATACTACACAGGAAAATTGTATAGGATGTAAGATTTATGCAGTCTTCAAATAAAAATTGCACCTACCTTTGCATCCTTGAGAACTCTTAGTATGTTTTAGTATGTTGAAGGTTACCAAGATTTTAAATACATTCATACATTCATTCAACCTCAGTCTTTTTACAACAATTCTGCTCAAAAAGTTTCAAAGAAATAACATGCAGAAGGTTTACTGCCTGTGTCAAGGTGATAACCTGTGTTGCTTTTGCAGCACTGATTAAGAGGAAACCTAGCCTCCAAAAAGCATTTTATATGTATTTAAACCATAACCTTCATTACAGCATGGAGCAATATGCCCTTGGCTGTCTTAAGCAATTGATAGAAAGAGGCATGAAGGAGAAGCAGTGCACTTTCCCTAGGGCAGCTTCGGTGTGCTTGAATATGTGCATCTACAGAGGCATCTTCTGAGCCTCCTAACTGTAAATCATCATCATTTGAAATAGCACCTACAAAGATATTTCTATGCAAGAAATACTGGTCTCTGAACACAGTGCTAGTGTACAGTAATCTCCATCTTCTCGTGAAACTTTCCCTGCAGAAGATTTTCATAGTCTCATGGCACCTACCACAACTAAGATCTTAAGACCTGGAAATGCATCACAGTCCACTATGAATTTTCTTATTGCCTTACTTTTGCTTGGAGGCAAAAGTGATTGTTGAATCGTAGAATCATAGAATCATAGAATGCTTAAGGTAGGAAGGGACCTCAGAGGTCAGCTAGTCGAAAAGTACTTAATAAAGATACTGCTTGTTGCTGTAATTACTGAACTTAATAGATAGTACTACATTTTTTTTTCTGCAAAATGAAGCGGCATAACTGTTTTTTAAGTGCTTTTTACAGCACACAAATTAAGCATTGCATTATAATTTAAGTGATACTGATAAAGACATATATCATATTAACAGAGTAATTTCCATCACAAAGTTCTAAAAATAAAAAAGAAAATGTTTGAATAAACAATCATTTTAAGGTACTAATGTGCTTGTTATTAATAACATATAACTTTTCCTCTAGATAATGTTTATATATAAACCGATAATAGAGGTATCAATTTACAGTTTTATTTAAAATATTTCTCTTTATTTAATTTTTCTTTCAATACAGACAGCAGAAGGCTTACATAGCTACACAGGGACCTTTGGCAGAAACAACTGAAGATTTCTGGAGAATGCTCTGGGAGCATAATTCTACCATTGTAGTCATGCTTACTAAGCTACGAGAAATGGGCAGAGTACGTATTGCTATAATATCTCCATAGTAAAATGTTTATTATAATTAATGTTTTCATATTAAAGTGTTTCATCTGTATGGGATGTCTAAAGATAAAGGTCAGAAATTGAGTTCCTTCTATTTCAAAATAGCAGTGCCACAGTGGATCACAAGATACTGATATTTGCAGTCTGTGAGTGATGAAGTGGACAAGCTAGAGGTAGTATTTTGTTCTGGGATGCAGTGAGAAGGAGCAATTTGGTTTGCATGTTGGCATTAGAAAAAAAAACAGGGGATAGCTGGTTCATTATTCAATAGCATTGCTGGCTATTGAATAATGAGGATTTCTCATTTGGAAATTTTTCCTGTGCAGCTTCTGATGTTAACAACATTAGGGGAAAGTATTTTTAACAGAGCTGGAAATTTTCTGTGTGCTGATTGTGCTGAACTTAGCAGTTTCATCAGCCTATTTACAGTCCTGAAGTCATTGAAATGCTGCTTTGTGTAATGGAAAGAATGAAATAAGTTACCGTTCAGGCAGGATTACATCATGCATAAAACTGCTGTATGATAAGTGAAATCTGAGCCCAACCAAATTGTGGAATAGAGTGGCTTGGAACATTGATAGAGGATGCAGAGGTGAACAGACACATTTGACTGAGGCCAGAGAACATTTGCTTCAGCAAGTAAGAAGGAAGAAAAGTAAAGATGGTTGTAAAGTTTGCATCCCATTCTGTATTGAAATTTAAGCTAGGCATAGCTCTTTCCACCGATAAAAAATAAAACTGAATAGAAATGTATGTTTAGAGGTACAGCAATCAGATAAAGTCCCTGTGCATTACAATATGGAAAATCTTTTTTTTATTATTTTAGAAAAAAGATTCTAGTTTTTATGTTTTGCTACAAACAATTCTATTTTCTTAAAAACTAATAGTTCATATTTCTGTCAGTAATGACATTTCCGATAAGTATTGCTCTTATTTGAGTGAAAAAAAAATTACTGCAGCTTGTGGTATCAGTCTTGAGTAACAAGTATGTTTTGTTTTGTTATTCTGTAGGAAAAATGCCACCAGTATTGGCCTGCAGAGCGGTCAGCCAGATACCAGTACTTTGTCGTAGATCCAATGGCAGAGTACAACATGCCACAGTATATTCTAAGGGAATTCAAGGTTACAGATGCAAGGGTAAGTTAACACAACATTATCCCTTTTTTCACTCAAATTTAAAAGAGAAAGACTGTTTCTCTCTCTCCTCTCTCTCTCTTGTTAATTAGAAAAGACCTAGACATGTATTTGTTTTTCAAGCAATAACCAAACATTAGAGAAAGAATATTAAATAAATAGCACGTTTGTTTAAGAACATTCAGATATAATATCTAGGCAGCGCAGTTTTGTAGAGTTCTGAATAAGTATTCTGCATCTAATGCAGAAATACATTAAATGATTTTAATGCCATCTTCCTTTTCTCCTCGTTTCCCCCTTGGTCCTTTCGTTGGGAAATTTTTATTTCTTGAAGCTGTAAATATGTTGTTTTGCACTACCTTCTAGGTCGACTTAGTATGAAGGTTAATACAGTGAGGTTTTAAAACTGCAGGGCAAATAGCATTCTTAAGAAAAGCTTGACAAGCTCTGCACATTATAATTTGATTTTTGACATAACTTATTCTCAGCACTGTTGTATATCTGCAAAGGAGAGTTATACAGCAGTGACCCTAGTTTCTGTATTTTCATTCTGCATTTCTTATCTGAATTCCTGAGCTGATCCAGACTACGTGCTGATATAAGATTAAATGTACATAAACTTCAAATATACACTTGGCATTTCTCAGACTTGTGATTTCTATCACTTTACTCTGCATGATGAGAAAAATTACCAACATCTTCTATTTCTATAAGCACCGTCAAATACTGTTTGTTCAAGCAAAATAGTGGATGTGCTGTCCAGGATCAATCTGGCTAGCTGAGTTGCCAGTCACCAGAGAAAATATAACATTTTGTCTTTATAGGCCAGACTGCTGATTGGATCTTAGCTTCATGTAAAATTTGGTACAACAGGTAGAGAGATGGTCAGGATGTTAAAATTTTAAGTGAGTGAATTAGACTCGCATACACATGTTTTTGATAAGAATTTACAGGCATAATTTGGGTCTGATTTTCATTCTCTGAAAGTACTAAGGATTATGCGAATCTTCTCTAAATGATCTTCTCTAAATTGTCTGTGAATAAAGTTGCTGGCTTCCAGTATCAGTTTTCAACCACTTGACATGTTCAAATCATATAATAATGTCAAAAGAAGCCACAGTTTTAGTTAAAGATGAGAGACAGCAAACAATACTGAGGGGAAATATATTAGCCAAAAGTGAATTTAACAGTTTATGATAAATCAGTACAATCTCTGTCTTTTTGCTAATAGCTAGCAAATCAGCAAAAAGTCTAGAAGGATTCCATAGCCTAATTTGCCAGAAATAGTTTTCCTGCTCCTGCCATTAGTGCACCACTTTTGAAGTGAGCCATACATGCATGTCAAGAACCCTGTTGCAGTAGCTAATAAATACTTAATATTATTCTTCAAATTTTAAAGATCTCTCTACCTTAGTGGCCCCAAGTTTTTTTTTAACAGTTCATTGGTAAGCTCTCAGGGCAATCTTAAATTTTCCAGATGTTCTGGGAAACCGTAGCTCCACCAAATTTGCTGAGAGCAGTAAGCATTACTTAGCAAAATGTATCTTTGAGTTGCCCTATAGTTAGGCTTTTACGCCTGTCACACCCAGTAATTGAGACAATCTAACTAAATTATTATATTCAGCAGAGAATAAATGCAGCACTGGTTGTAACCAGCCTCTGTCCCCATTATCTCCAAGCACTTCAGCAATGTCAGGATAGCATTAGACCTTCGGAGCTGCTCACTTATTTCCAAGAGCAAACGAGGAGCACACTTTTATTTTAGGTGCAAGTAGCAAGTGCTTGGTGTTGAGCTCCCAGCAATTCCCAAGACTGTCATTTCTGTTGGAAGGTGGAATTGACCTCTGTAGCCACTTCAATCTACTACTCTGGCTGCTTTATACACACTTGCTCTGTAAACTACAAAAGTCAATATGTTGGAGCAGTCTCATATAAGGCTAGCTTATTAGAGATGGCTGTAAGCAAGTACTGTATATTCTACAGCCTCATCACTAAATGATTGAATGTCCCTCATAGGAACAAAAAGAAATTCAAATGACCATCCAATCAGTAGAGTTATTTATTAAAAGCCCCATGTTCCATACATATCACTATATATATAGGGATTTGAAGATTGATATTTTGTTAAGTCCTTACAGCTAATATCTTACCCTGTGTTAATTGTGACAATATTTGAAAATACAGATTTTAATAAGATACGTCATTATATTTGGATGTCTAGTGACGAGCATCTCATTAAAAGAAAGTAGCACTCTTTATAATGTTATGAACATGGTGAATTGTGTAAGAAACTAGAGGAGCTACAGCTCCACTTTAGTGGTAGTCTAACCTCTGTATAACTAATTTTACTAGTATGCTTACTGAATAATAGAAGTTAGTGCCATTTAAAAATAAAATAGTACAATTTTCACATACTTCAATAGGATTACTGAGTTATGACTACCATGAAATACACCACGTAGTTGATTTACAAATATTTACCTTTAGACAGAGAAATAAGTTTGCTGACACTTCAGTAACAGCCTTAAGTAAAGCATAGTCTTTCCTCCTATTTTCTACTCCTCAAAAAGTTATTATTTTTCTAGTGTAAATCTTGTCAGGGTCAGAAATTGTCAAAGAGCTTCCATAGCGTTAAATGGCACATTGCAGTACTGCAAATTGCAATGTACAAAACCTCACACTTAAGGTTTTGTTTATTTCAGGGAAATGGGAGATCAAAATGGAGCTAAGTGTAATGCTTAGCTTTGTTGAAGGATTAATATTGTATTCTTCTAATTGTCTTGAAGGATCTACTCTGATATGTCTTTTATGGGGGAATGAGATCCATATGATTTAACTATGAGAAAATACCATGTCAAAAAAAATGACAAGATAGGATATAGATGGGTCTTTGGATTGATACATAACAGCAGTAAATTTGGGTAGATATTTAGGAAGAGAAACACTTTTTTTTTTTTTTTTTTTTTTGGAAGGACAGAAATATTTCACACAACTGATGTGCTCTAAGCCAAAGCAGGCATCTAGAAGAGTATAGGGAAAAAAAAAGAGGATGTGTTATTTTGTTGGGCTGCGGCTGCAGCATGCCCATTAACTCCCAGCTAACACATGAAAGACAAAAACCCGCAGGACCAGAGGAAACATAAAAGCAAATTACTGCTTTTATTTTTCTTTGTTTTTTAAATGATTTCTGTTTCAGTTCTAAGGTCTATAATAACTTAGAGCTTATGATGAAAACAAAAAAAAAAAAAAAAAAGAAAGAAAAGACTGTTCTTGCCTTCAGCATATCTATCTGTTTCTCAGGGGATCTCCTGTAGTCATTTTAATTCTTTGTGAGTTTCATTTAGTAAAAGAGCATTTTGAAGACATGGCATGGTGGATACTTAAGAAATGTAATATGTCCAGAAAAGGAATTCAGAGTAGTAGATCAATTTATGTCTATACTTTTAAGTGTAACAGCTTCAGAGATTGACAGTGCTTAGAATCATCAAGGATGACATTTTAAAGCTTGAAACAAATTTACTTCATCCACTTGTATTATGTTTTTACAATTTATGCTGTCCTGAGCATTTGTACATAAAATAGGCATGCAGCAGAAGCTGGAGTTTGCAGTGGACTTCAGTTATTCCCATAGCTCATTATAAACATAGCCATGTTGCAGAACTCTTCACTTTAAAAATATCCAGTTAGCATTCCTAATCGAACAGTTTCATTCAACATATCTGGAGAGAGAAAAACCCTTCTAACTTGTTACCAGTTTGAATTCTGTCCAAGCTATTAGTAAATGAAATTATAATGAAGGAAAGTCATGATTTGAAACAAGTGAGTGATCTTCAACTTTGAAACAACTGACTTGGTCATCCTCTTCTGGGAAAGTGCCTACCTGCTAGAAAGCACCATAACTACTAAGCTATTAAAGATGCAATCTGAAAAGAGCCCACTGATTAAATAAATTTTAACAGTAAATATATTCCTGCCATGCAGTCACTGAGTATGTTTAAGGAAACAAGGGGCAGGCTGGATGTCCATACTCTAGCTGTCATAAAGGAAAATTGCAGTTCAGAAGACTCAAAATAATACTTTAAAATGTGTGTATAACTTAATGAGATCTTAACTTCCTTGCCCTTAGACTTTCTTTTTACAAGGTACCATGTTAGACAGTCTCCTATAAAAAGGAATCTGCACAGCGTCATAGCTAATAAAATTTTGTTTCTGTGCCAGTGCTCCAAAAACATGGAGCACCACATCAGTGATGTGATCAGAAGAATCTGTGTACATGTAATCTTAGTCATTCTCCATTCCCACCCAATGTATATTTTTTTGTGACTGACCTTCTGTTTTGTTGCCTGGTGGGCTTCTAGCCATTGGGACATTGTTTTGGGATATATTATGTGTATCTTTCATTAAAGGATGGCCAGTCCCGTACGGTGAGGCAGTTCCAGTTCACTGATTGGCCAGAACAAGGAGTGCCAAAGTCTGGAGAAGGATTTATTGACTTCATAGGCCAAGTACATAAAACAAAAGAGCAGTTTGGTCAGGATGGACCAATCTCTGTTCATTGTAGGTAAGTAAAAAAAAAATCTCAAAATGATTCATGCACAGTTTCTTTTTCTAACATTGACTTTAGAAATAGCTTACAGCAGTGAAAGGATATGGGGAGGTGGAACTTCTTAGGCGAATTATTGGAAATGCAATCAAATACAAGGGTTGAAGGAGAACTTTTAGGAGAATTGCTTTACGAAATGGAAACTGTTTTATGATGCTTGCATTCATAGAGAAAATATTCTGAAGTTTATGGAAGCATGTGATATTTTATTCACTGAAACATGTCTCTTCCTCAGGGTAAAAAAAACTTGATCAGTGCTACTTTCAAAATGCAGTAGGAAATACCTTATCACACATTCCTCTATCTGATTTTTTTCCCACTGCTAATTATCAGTAAATTCTGTTACATCAGTGGGATTATTATCTGCAAACAAACCAGTTACTCTTGAGTAGCACCTTAGTGGCAGTCAAGAGAAGACAAAGTAAAATGGTAGCTACATCAGGAAAGTGAATAGAATGGAAGTCAAAGTTTGGAAACTCTGCTCAGCAAGGCATTCTTGGAGTTTGAATTGGTGAGTTAGACCCCCTAGAAAGAAATTCTCATTTACTGATGTGATGAGCCTCCCAAATTCCTTTACAACTGAAATGCAGATGACAACAGCTTAGAGGGTGCATTGGAATAATCCAGTGGTAAGCTTTTATAATATGTATTTTTTATTTACTTCCACTGCATATTCTAAAGTCTATAGCAGATGGCAAAAAATAATATCTTTATCTTTTATCTCTTATTTAATAAATTGCTTTCTATAAATTTCATTAGGATTTTAGATATTCATTCTTCAACATTAAATTATTTTTGATAGATTAAATGTTATTATTTATATAACATAGGAAGTATTAATGTAGGTACCAAGTTCTCTCCACAGGCCCTGCAGTGCCCTAATGCTAATGTGAAGACAAAAATCACAAGTTTACTAGGACATACAAATGAAGAGATTGTTGTCCTTCCAGAACTGGAAGAATAGCTGCATGTTTTCTGATGTTTTAACAGAGAAATTTATGATCCTTAATCAGGAAGACTGTCATATACTGGACATTTTCAGTGCTAGTCTTCCTGTGCGCCTAAGGGTTTGTATAGCTTGCAAAAGAGAGTGACATTGCAAAGCCATGATCAAAAGCCAAAGTTCAGGAATGTATTTTGTGAAGGAGCTTCTACCATGGAAGTATTACCTGCTGAAATGAAATACATCTTTCAGCTTTTCCAGTTAGATGTGATCTTTCATGCTGAAGCCATGGAGAATTCAATAGATTTTGGTAGAAACAATGTCAGATCCAACAAGATTTTATCTTTAAATGCTCTATTATTGCTGCTAATCATCATTAGCAATTTTATTCAACTCATAGAAGTATTGAATTACTCTCTTAAATTGCTGTTTGTTTCAGAAAGCATAGGATCCCAGGTATCTCCACAAACCTAGGCCTTGTGTAATATTGTAATGGCTCCAGTTGGTACCATGAGGAGTTTTAAAGGATTTTTTTACTTAACCATCAAACTCCCAAGTGCCTATAGTTTCCATCACACTTAACACATTTCTCACGACTTTGCTCTGTGTTCCACTAAAGTACCACCACCCATACTTTTCAAGCATCAAGTATATTCTCTTTCTCTGTCACTTTTAAAATAGATCAGTTACTATTTAAAAGTTTCTAACCTCACTAGTCAATCAATTAAAAATTAACTAAAATAGTAAAGGATTTTTTACTTGGAAGCAAAATATTCACCAGAATGAATCTTAGACACTTGCAATTCTATTTCAGCTTTTAGCTGACGAGCAGTGAGGAGCACCTTTTCCTGACATTCAGGACCTACTTTTAAGAACAAATTCCTCCTTCTTAAAAAAAGTCGGTACTTCTTTATGACCAATGAAGGTATTCTAAGTGTCTGTCTAATTGTTAAAACTTCAGTGAGTCCTCACACTGAGATAGCAGCATCATGGAGTGATGCCAACGACCCTTCACCATTTACTAAACAGAGAGTTCTTCAAAACCTGTGGTGCTCTCTTATGTTAAGTACTGTGGCAGAATTAAGTCTGCCACTTTACTTGCACTGAATGAATCAGCTGATCTTTAAAAATACTGCTAGTACATTTGTAGTCTTCCATCATTTCTTAGAAACCCTGAGTACCTACTAATAGGAAGTGAATTAATATTTAAATATGCTTGTCACTTTCAAATGGAACAAAGTCCATAAGTATTCTACATGCTTTACCGAAGTACTACACTTAATGGCTAATTAGGATGTAAAAGCATTGAGTTTTTTTGTTTCATATTAGTGTGTATTCCTCATTAAGTAATTCTCTGGATACCTTTTCACATAAGGGAGCAAATTAATTCCTTCCTGTTGTTGATTTAGAGAATTGTTAATAGTTTTCTTCATAAGGATATGATTAATATCTAATCTAGAAGTCATCACACAGATGTTTAGAATGCCATCCTTTTTTTTTCTGAGTTCTTCAAAAATTCATCAGGAGCAAGATCTGAAATGCTGGTTGGCCCATTAAAGTGTACTGAACACTTTCTAGGATACTGTATTTATCTCACATTATCATTGACTCTTAAAGTCAGGTTTCAGTGTTCTGTTTTCCAGGACTTTGCTTCTTAGACATCACTTTTCGAATTTATCCTTCCAGGGAAAGCAGATGTTATAATCCTTTGGCTGTAGATCTGCAGGACTATTTTCAGCACACAAAAGAATAAGAGCACTAAGGCATGACATTTTACCAAGTTGTGTGTCAAGTGTTCTTTAGTTTCAGCCCTCTGAAGACACACACTCCTTAGAAATGTACTGATAGTAAATATACTAAACAATAAAACACCATCATACATACCTGAACAATGGTTTTCACACTGGTCTCAGTATTCAGGGTCCCTGTGTCAAGGTCCATGTGGACGTTAACAGTTTTTCAGCCTGTGGTTCGTCTTTTTCACACTGAATACCTCTATAAGTTTCTATCTTCCGAAGCTCATTTTACTGAAGAAAACACTGTGAAGTAGTCAGAATCCAGTATGAGAAGGCAGATATTAAATATTACCACTCAAGCTCCAGATTGTAAATTCAATAAAAACTGTATCTTAGGTTTTCTATGTATCTTCTACTTGAATTACAGCATGTAAGAGCAATTTTAAAGGTAACTGAAAGTTCACTTTTTCTCTTCAATAGATCCTCAGAATAGACACTCAACTGACAAATTAAATGAGGAGAGATATATTATCAAATCATCAAAAAATATTAATGACGGGGATACACATGAACAAGTCAAGAAGAAGACAGCAGTAACATGCACTTTGGTTCCTTTTGTCATTTTCAGTATAGATCACCAGCACGAAACACTCATTATCCTTCACCATGCAAAGATTTTTGTACATTTGGATCAAAAAAACAAGTCACTTTGCACTGAAGACTGGGAAGTCAGGAAGTATCCAAGTAGTATGTTGAGTTTGCTTGAGAGGAGTTATTGGAACTGAAATGTGACAGTTTGCTGTGGAATTTTGCTCAGTGAACCTTTCCGTGTTTTGAAACCTATACAGTTACAGTGTTTTGTATCAACAGATGATTTGTCAGACAATTCAGCCAATTTTTTATCATCATTAATTTCATTAATTGTCAATTAACATTCTTTCTCTCTCCTTTCTTTCTTTTTTTTTACTGCAAAAGTGCGGGTGTTGGACGAACTGGAGTATTCATAACTCTTAGCATTGTGTTGGAAAGAATGAGATATGAAGGTGTCGTCGACATCTTCCAGACTGTCAAAATGTTAAGGACACAACGGCCAGCCATGGTACAGACAGAGGTGAGGAGAACAGTGTCCGTATACAATGGGAATGGAAAAAGAGGTGGGATGGAGGGAGCAATTTCCACAGCCAAGAATGCACAGATGGAGACTGTGTAAAATGTATATACATTTGTATGTTTAGTGACTATATGGCTACAGATTAAAATTTGCCATCAATGCAGTGCAAGAATTATTACCTGTTATGATGGCAGTAGATGCTGTTGGCTTTGGAAGAAAACAATCACTTCACCAGAGAAACCTGCATGGTTGAGGAGAACTATTTTTCAAGAAATGCTACCTATTTTTTTTGAAACTTTCCTCCTTGGCATGTGTAGTATTATGAAAGAGGCCAAATGTTTGTGAGGATGAACCCACTAAATTCTGTATGTATCACTACTCATGGTTTCAAACTCCATTGTTCATGACTTTGAAATCAGGTGGTACTGTTTTTGTGATTATATTGACTTTGTGTCACCATGCAAGTGGCTGTTTGGGCTGGAAATTGCAATGGTAAATTCATACATACAGAGTAAGTTATTGTCTTTCTAGCAAGAGTGCTATAGAGAAATGAAGAGAGTTAAACAGTATCAACTGATCTCCTAGGCCTGATTCTTTGGAGATGTGTCATGTCATAAAGAACATTAGGTGTTTTTGGTATGTGCTTGATTTTTGCTGAAATTTCTGGACAAATGACTTGAACTCAAGCTGAGTAAGTAGATGAGATGAGTAGGTGAGTAGATGAATCAAGTCAAAGGGCAAGAGGAGGGAAAAAAAATAGGTCATACATTTACTTGGTATAATTTGATTGGCCTTTGTATTACACTCTGTGAAATTTAAGATGGTTCCCCAGAGCTTACTACTTTCTGCAAGGAAATGGCACTTATTCACAAAAGGTTAGATAGTCTTATTTTTAAGAAGACAACTTTATAAATAATATGAGAAGTAGAAATAAGCTTGTCACTTATACAGTGTGACAACTCACAGTGACTAAATAGATGAATTAATTGGATTCTTTTCCATCATCATCATTATTCTAGAAGCATACATTATGCAAAACATTAAATATCTATTTTCCATGCCATTTTTTTCCAAGTTATAAATACCACATATGGAAAAACTACGCTTCTTGGAACCTACTTGAAAAATACAGAAAAGGGCTATGTGATATGTACTCCCTTCATCTAATTTAACTTGTTTCTATGTGCTCCCTTTCATCCCTAACTGAAAGTAAAAATGTTGACAATTCATTTCTCTGAGGACTCAGAAAAGAAATCCAATGTTCAATAATATAAGAAGGTGCTTAGAAATCTAGTCTTTATTCAGCAAAGCTCTTGAATCAGTATGGACCATCCATATGTTTAAAATCTAGGCATATGTTTTAAAGTATTCTCCCACTATTTCAACACCAAGCAGAAAGGAGCTATTAATGTTTGATTAGTGTCATTTAAGTGATGCAAGTATCTAATCAGTCTCCTGGTCTTCTAAAAAAAATAATTGTAATCTGAATAAATAAAACTATGTAGGGTTACCAGGTATCACTGTAATATAAATGACTAGACTGTTTCAATGTTTTGGATAGATAAATAATTTCGGAAATATTTTCTTCAGAAATAATTTCTGGTTTTGTTTGTTTGTTTTATCATCAGTAGCAGTCACAAATGAGCACACTGACTTGGCATTTTAGTGTAGGCCTGTAGTGTTTCCCAAATGTTTAATAGGACTGCTCTATGTGTGTGGGAATAACATGGAGTGACAAATACCGGATTCTCTAAAAATATATGCAAACCTCTCATTACTGTGAGCTTGCTTTCTCTGTTTTCATGTTGAAGTGCTATCTATTTCATGTTAATAAGGTACTTAGCTACATATGTCTCTCTTAGGCCCTGTTCCCACCGCAGGCTAACATATCTTCATGTCATCAACAACCACAAAGCTTATATGGCTGAAGGTTGAGGTCCCCTTGCTTCCTAACCTGATTTTTAATCTGCTGGCTTTCCATACAGTATTCAATATCAGGGCTGTGATGGATATTGTTACTTAGTGCAGTGTGTTATATTTGTTGTAGAGTTAATTGAGCATCTTCACAGAATCACAGCATCTTCAAGGTTGGAAGGGACCTCTAGAGATAGTCTGGTCCAACCTTCCTGCTCCAGCAGGCACCTAGAGCAGGTGGCACAGGGCAGCATCCAGGCGGGTTTTGAAGACCTCCAGAGAAAGAGACTCCACAACCTCCCTGGGCAGCCTGTTCCACTGCTCTGAACTTGCTATTTACCTTCAAATAGATGGGGGGAAGGAATCTTAACATACTCCCATAAGAGAAAAAGCTTTTTGCTAATGTTATATTAATTCAGAACAACAAATGCTTTGGAAATGATTGTATAGTCTCTTCAGAAAAAGAAAGTGCATTCTGTGGAGAATGTTATTGCATTAAATCTCAGTCTATCTTCATTTATTGCAACTCAAACTGCTCTTCTGTTGATGTCAGCAAGCGAATACTGCGGAACCACAGATGCCTCTCCGGTATATTTGTCTGCAGCCAAGAAAGATTCAGTCTTACTTTGAATAAAAGAGAAAGCTGCTACTGAAGCTTTTCTTTTTTTCTCTTTTCTTTCTGCAGGATCAATACCAGTTCTGCTATCGAGCCGCGCTAGAATATCTGGGCAGCTTTGATCACTATGCAACGTAAAAACCCACCGTGGATTTTTATTGCAGGCCCTTTAAGATCCAGAGAGCCACTTCTGAGCCATACGGTGTGCTTTAGAAAATACTTCTTAACTCTTAGCTAAGGAGCAATTATTGGGGATATATAAAACAAACAAAAATATTGGGGATATATAAAACAGAAACAAAAACTACTCCATGTGGACCAAGAATTCACAGTTTAATAACCTAACCATAATAAAACAATCCTGACCGGTGAGGCGTCTGAAGGATCTCATTTACAGATACCTCAAGGGTCCGACATTGGTTGAAGTTAAAGGGAAGAGGAAATTGTTGGAAGGAAGCATCATCTTGTTCGGGATTGCATGATTATTGCAAAGAGGAGTTTTGAGAGAACTGCAGTTCAGTGCAAGATGTTTGTTAAAAGGCTGGTGCCTGGCTCCTAAAACAAAGGGGACTCTTTGCTTCAACATCACCCCTTTACACTATACTGCTCATAATAACACTTTAGGGAAAATATGGGAATGTTTAAAAAGAAAGTCCTTGATTTAGTTTTTTAGTATTGTAAAGATACTGCTGACCTGTGCTTCATTTTTAACTGTGTACAACTTTTTCCTTTTTTTAACAAGAGTTTATCATTCAATGAAGTGAATTAAAAACAAGATTGCATAACTGTTCTTTTTTGTTTAAAAATAGTAGTTTTTTTAAGCTGTAGAACTGTTATCTGTAATATCGTGCTGTAGACATGTTAAAAAATTTGAAAATTTGCACATTTTTGTGCAGTCCTATATTTATCTACAGTACCAGAGTCTTGTTAGATATTACTTTTACGGTTTTGTTTATTTTATTTTTCTTTAAGAAAATATTCATTGTAATCAGTTTAAATCAAAATGGGGCTTTTTTTGGTTTCATTTGGAATCAACAGGGAGGCGCAAAGTATAAAGATGCTGCTAACATACACACACACACATACACACAGACACACACATGCACGCACACACGTGCATATACACACATGTACACCCCTCTCTCCTTCTATATGTGTAAGTATATGTATATATTACAGTCTACTCAAATCTATCTCTCTGTATAGCTACAGAGATACAGCTAGATAGATATCTACACACACAGAAATATATCAGTTCTTCCATGACCTGGATTTATCAAAGAGATGGGAAACCTTTTCGACAAACTGCGATTGAGGTCTACTAGTATTTGATCTTCTCTGCATTTCCAAGGTCCATAAACTTTTGTTTTGAAGGGAAATGAGGAATGCACATCACTGATATTAGAACATCATCCCTATCCGAAATAATGTTTGTAGCCACGTTGGCACTTGAAAACACACACACACACACACAAAATACACAAGCGTGTGTGCACATACACAGACACACACAGACACATACACAAAGCTACACACACAGTATGTGGTTTAGGCTTCCAGTGAAGTTCAATATTTGTAACACTTTAGTGCAATAAGAAATTATATTATTAAATGTAGGAGGTGTGCATGTGGGAAAGGTCAGTGCATATCCCTTTAGGGGGGAGAATGTTAAAATATACTAGCTATTAAGATGTTTTAAAAATTGTATTCAATAGTATACTGTCTATAGTGTGCGCTATGAAATTTACATTTATCGTATGTAACAGGGCAAAGCCAAACACACATTGCTCTGTGAAATCAATCATTTTGTGGAATACAGCATTGTTTGGAGATGCTGTTTTTTATTTTAATTTTACATTTAGAGTGCCTTATATTTGATGCCTATTTTGAATAGCATTTCTTTAAGTTAGCCTTCATTTATATTTAGTTCAGTTCATAACTCTGTTATACTTTTCAGTGGAAACATTCTAACCCATATAATCAGACTATTTTGAATAATATGCATTCCCAGTCTCTAATCAAGTACGGATGGTTATAAGTGATAACCCAAAACACATAAGTAGTCAAGGCCCTTTTTCTTTCCATATTTCCAATAATAGACCAGCCCACAATGTAAAGATCCATTTCCAGTTGGCTTTTTAAAACCACTGTGTCACTAGTTTTAGTAGTATCATTGCAGAGATGTAGCAGTACACTAGTAATAGCTGACATGAGTAGTGTTTATGCATCTTCTTTTTTAATTCTTTTTTCGTTTCCTTTTTTTTTTTCCTTTTTCTTTTTCTTTTTGTTGATTTTGGGCTAGCCCAGCTTTTTCACTCTTTCACTTGTGTCAACTGATTGCTGAAGTCAAATCGCTGCTTTTGGTGGGATGGTTCATGTAAGGCTAGCACAACTGAGCCCGCAGGGCATTTTTTTAGAATGACACTAGATTTTCTTCTGGGGATAAACAAAAATCTGTTTAACAGCACAAAGTATGTTGTGGGACTCTTAATAGCATGCCATTTACATTGACCCCATTTTCTGTCATGCCTTGTACCACTTAGTACATAAGTATCAAAGGAATTCTTTCTTTGGGGTTTCAGAGAAGAGCATCTGTATGGCTTGGCAATGTCACCTTAGCTTTTTCTTCTTCTTCCGCATTTCCCACTACTAGCAGAAAGAAATATATGAAAGACCAAACTCAAGCAAGCATTGTATTTGAGCACTTTTGTAAAGAAAATAACACAAAACAGAACAAAAATATAAATATATATATAAAATAGACGTATTATAGAAGGCTACCTCAGAATGAGATTCTATAACTTACATCTGAACCAGAGAAGAATGTGCACTATGTTTCTTTTTCTTCTATCTTGATTTGTACTTTCTAAAGAATTACTGAAGTGCCAGGTTATGTGGTGTGATCATGTCCTTTTAGTCAAATATTGGGGATTAAAAAAACCCCATGACATATAGTCATACAAAGGATATTTTGGGAACAGACTAGGGAAGATTCTTGCACACCAGGTCTGTAAACAGATGAGAGCTTTCTCCCTAGTAGAATATCTTAAAAGGTCTAAGGAAAAGGAGGGCGTTAAAAAAATAGAGCCAATATTTAAGGGAAATTGCTCTACAACTAAATATTCCTCTATTTTTTATGTTTATGAGTTGTTTCTGAAGTGAACCGTTAGCATCATTGATGTGCATTCCACTTTATGTATTCTTATATACAGTCATACTACAGTTAATTTAAATTGTAAGCATGTCTACATATAGCAAACATTTCCAAGCTTAGAATTCGTTTCATCAGCGTAACCAGTACGGTGCTATTATTTACGTTTGTATGTGTAGTTATGTCTAATCTTGTAATTAGTTGCAATGGGGAAAAGCTCAAAATATATAAAAATGATTTGTATAGAAGTTTATTTTAGCTCTTTTTTTAAAAAATGTTTTGAGTAGCTAGATGTTGGAGAGGATGGCTGGGGAAGGGAGGGGCCTTCTAGGGAGATTTGCACTTTCTATACCTTTGTACTATGCACTGCCCTATTGATTCTACACCCAATAATGTTATTACTTGAACCCATCTGTAAAAATCTGCTTATAAAATCCACAGGTGTGTACGTAACTGACACAGAACTTTTAAAAAGGAAAAAAAAATTTGCAGTGACAAACAAAAAATGCAGCTGCTTTTTTTCCTTTTATTCTCTCCAATTTTCATTTTTTCTTTCTTTCTTTCTTCCTTTCTTTCTTTCTTTCTTTCTTTCTTTCTTTCTTTTTGTTTATTTTGTTTTTATTTTTTTGGTGCCCTGATACTCCAACAGATATCAGAAGGCTGCAGGTCCCATCATAACCATCTGTTATGTGGCTTTACCATTCAAGCTTGGAGTGTCTTTACAAAGATAATAAAAAATTGTGTTCTTTGCTCTTGTTTTGGATGCATAGACTGAAAATAAAAAATTACCTTGTAAAATGGCTTGTTAAAAAATACAATTACCTCTAATTAGTAGTACGCGTAAATGTTTTACAGAATGAAAGGCGTGCTTTTTATTTTCTTACTTCGTTACATTGGTGGCGAAAGAAAGTCTGTATGAAAATCAGTTCTTTGCTGACACAAGTTCCATTTGTTACAAATGAATTCTAATAAAATGTCAGTGTTATGCAGCCCTGGTCTTCTTTCTTAAGCAATACTTCTGGAATTAGAACTTGTTTGGTCTCTTGTGGTGATAAAGGAGTTTAATTGAAACTACAAAGTAGCCATTAATCTTCTTAACTAGTGGTTGGACAATGGAAAATGCATTTATAGATTAGAAAATGCATTGTCTTCCTCAGCAAATCTTGAGCCAGCACAAACAAAGTTCTTATTTGACATGAATTCCCATAACTTCATGAATTTCAACAAAATTATGACACTTTACATGCCTCAGGTCTTTGTGCTTTAGAAATGCATCAGTTCATTGAGAAGATATAATTCTGTCTGCTCTTAGGTTGCTTCCCAAAGAGGTAAAATGCTCACAGGCATTTGTCAACAACTCTGAATTCTTTCTTCTGAATGTGGCTGGCATGGGGCAGTTTCTGGAGTGAATCAAAGAGGGCAAAGTTGTTGGCTGGCACGTTGCAAGGGCCAGTGTTTTTGGTCCTGTCCTGCCTGTTCTGCTTTTGCCAGGGTCTGTGAGGCTGCCATCCAAGCACTGGACAAAGAATCACTGTCACTCTTCTTTGAAAGACTTAGCAAACATATTGACATACATTGAGGCAAACTACAAGGAGCGTGTCATGGAAATCTGGTCAAGGAAAAGGGGATCAATCTCACAGTGTGTGCTGCTTTTGAAAGAGGGCAGGCTCCATCTCTGAGATTGTTTGATAACTAAGGTAAAGAATTCACTGCACTGGAAAGCTTTGTAGAGACACTGACACCAGGCTGATTTATAAGAACTTTCAATATCCTTAGCCTAATTTTCACATTAAGAGATAATAACATAAAGGAAAATTCTTAATAGTCTTATGATCTTTTTTTAAGTCTCCTATTGACTCCAATGCATTTTTATGATTATCTCTTTTCAATTTGGCTAGCTTTCTCTTGGACATTTTTTGCCCAGGCTTTTTGAGCTAATTTAAAACTGTGATATGTAAAGATTCCTTGAACCATCTTTTAACGGTGACTTTTAGTGTTTCTCTTCATGGATTTTTCTGTTCTGTGCATCTTACATAAATACTCAGACTTCATGGATCTTTGATACTTTCTCATTCTGATATTTTTTTAAAGAGGGAGCCAGTATCTGGATGGGGATGGCACCAGGGCTAGTCAGTCTGCAGTAAGACAGAATCCACCATTTGTATTTTTTATCCACTGTCCTCCTCTCCTGGTCTATCTGAGAGTGGAAAGATAAAAATGCTATAATGATAATTACATACACAGAGTATTAAAAATATGATGACGGGGAATATACAGGAAAAAGCTGCATACTGACCAGAGTGACTGGAATAGACCAGTATGTAATGAAGCCATCGGAACAATATAGCCATCTCTGCTCAAAAAGGGGAGAGAAAAATGCATAGAGATACACTGGCAGTTTTGTTCCACTTGTTTGTTTTTTTTTGCTTCAAGTGAGAATGTGACATTATTCCTTTTCCTGTTGATCCACTGTATAATCAACAGAATGATCTTTAATTTAATTACTTTTTACTCTACTTGCAAACTTTGGAATTTTGAGGGAAAATAAATCAAACTTTTGACATGCTAGCCAACCTACCAATGACAAATGGTAGGAAACTTAATCATCCAGGAAACTTAATCTGGGAGAAAAAAAAATACATAACTTGCTTATGGAATTGTAAAGTTTACCAGAAAGCCTTGCATTTTGCCACCTTCAAATTTCAGAATTTTTGACAGTGAAATTTGACAACAGCACTGGACCAAATTGACAACAATGCCATCAAAAGGTATCAAATGATATGCTTTGTTACTTGCAGTACCAAAGATATCTTTAAAGCTTTTTTAGGGTGTACAACACTGGCACTTTTTTTTTTTTTTTCCAGTGCGGAAACGAAATATACATAGACCTTAAACTACATGTTACTAAAGATGATCTTCAGGACCTTTAACAAAATATTGTTCAGTTTTTTGCTTTTTCTTTTATCTTCTTTCTTATAGGAAGAAAGATTAATGTTATGCAACCTAGCACTGACTGAATGCGTTTGGAAAGTTATTTTATTCAAAAAAGAAGTACTTGAACACAGCAGTTACATTGATACTCAGGAGAGAATATTTTCCCACTGCATTACCCTGTCTGTTTTAAACATGGCCTATGACAGCCATGAGAGTAGGATCCAGCATATTTTTTCATCACTAATGCGGTGAGTCAGGATGGGAGAAAACATCTGCTGACTAGCTTTCAGAGAGGAGCAGAATGATAACCTGCAAATGAGACATTGTAATGAATAGAGATCATTTTGCATCTAGGTTATAAATAGGGTGCTTTTGAACCCAAAATACATTCAGCTTGCTTCTGTCAGCAGAAGTCTTTATTATTATAGCAAGAACAAGCAAACAGACTTTCTTTGTCAATAAAAGCAGTGCATTATATATTCAACAGCCTTATTGGATTTAGAATGTACATCCTTCAAGTCAAAACTGCCTGGAAATGCATTTCCTTCTCTGAATGATAAAGACAAGCTAACAAATATAAAATTTTCTTCACTGGAAGAAATTGTTAAAATGCAAGAGGATTATCAAACAGAGCATTAAAATTCTTGTAGTCTTTGAAATCCAGTGTGGTCTTGAAATCCAGAGAGGTCTAAAGGACTTAAAACAATCCAGTATTATGTTGTGGTAGGCACTTTGCAAGCAGATAGCAAGAGAGCCCCTACCTGGGAAGAGCAGGAAAGGGCAGGATTGGGACAAACAGACAGTGGTGACATTTCCAAGTGCTGACTCCTGAGCCAAACCAATTAGCCGGCACTACCAGTACAAGTCATCTCATTCAGATGTCATGATATTTCAAAATATGCAAAACAAAAACTGAAAAAAATCAGTGTTTAATGCTGGATACCCAGTTACCTGCTGAAAAGAGTGACGTAACTGCAATCTTTCACTGGCAACGAGTGAAAGAAGTGTATTAAAACTATACTTCTGTTCCATGCATATAAAATGTTTATCAAATTAATACAATATCTAGTCTACACTTTCAAAGATTATTTTGCAAGCATGCCATGCAGTCATACCTTTGAATGCCTTTTATTTCACTTCATATGCTAAGATTTTTTCATCAAATGCTTATACTTTCTAGCTCTTTGACTATTTGCCTTCTAACAATATTACAGCATTGGTACCCAATTTACAGCATATTACACAGAAAAGTGCAATGATAAAATTGAAAAAAAGCCTATCTAATCTCAGCTCAAAAGGTGCCATAAATTTGGCTACAAAATTTTTCTTATCCATTACAGAGCATGGCTGCAGAACAACTCTCACCATTGAATAGGCAAGACAGCAGTGGGGAATTAGAGTCATCTCCTAAATGAAAAACAGAAATAGAGATGGACTTTATTTCAGCTCCAATATTGACACACACAAAAAATTACATTTTTTCTTTCTTTTTGTTTTTTTTTTTTTTCTGGTTAAAAAATATTTACTTTATAAAAATAAGTAGCATTTTCCAATGATGAATTTTGTTTTCCATTGTAGTTCCCAGCACTGACATTGACCAGGAATTATAGGTGATGCTCTTGGGCAGCCAACAGAAGCTGTCTCTACAAATTCCAAGTGGTGAATGAGAAGTGTATATAAGAATATAATGGACAAATCCATAAGTTACAAGAAGGGACAGAAATAGTACAGCAGATAAATAAATATTGTAAATAAGACTTGGATTTGTCTAAAATTCCAGTTCTAGTTGAAAAAGAACAGATCCGCAAACAAATCTTACAGCATAGGCCATTGGAACAGCAGTTAAACCCTTGCTCTGGCCATGCTACTACTCATGTGAAAGCACCACAGGTCTTGTTCTATCCATCCAATCAAAGAAGTAAGTGGAAAATATATGGAAATAAATGAAAATGATAACAGATATTCAGGAATATTTAATGCCATGTTAATAATCATAAATATCAGAACTATCCTTCCTGAACACTATTTTTAAGTCAAATACATGTACAAATACATTTAGGATAGGCAAATGAATTCCATGCTTATTGTTAGTAAGATTAAAAATATTAATATTTATTTTTCAAATAGCAGATGCAAATTAATAATCAAGAAATATATCAAATTCTGATTTTCAACAAAAAGGACTTAATTTTAGCTTCTTAGACATAGAATTAAAACTATGACAAATTAAGAAATGTACTTATTTAAATATATAATAAATACATATTTAACTAAAATATATTTATAATATTTAGTTAAATATCTGATATTTAGATGTTTTAAGAAAAATGAGAAAAAAAAAATGTGGATTTTTTCATGCCTGAATTGATCTAATATATGAATGACCCAGAAGTAATTGAAAATGAACAGAGGCAGTCAGTGTAGAGACAGGATTTTTCCTCTTTCAAAATTAGAAGTACTCAAACTGAAATCATGAACAGTGACTGAAATTAGAGATACTGTTAGTTTATTCCTTAGAAGTGTTTTGTCTGCATTAGTACTTCTTGCCAATGTCTTCTGAAGACCCAGCTGGTCATACGCCTTTGCCTGATTACAAAATTGATGTTTTTAAACAAGTAAAAATATTTTATATGATTGATTGTGTTAATCTCATAATTACTAGGAGTAAATTCTGAAAAGGCTAAAAGGCTAATTATATGCTGAGAATTGCATTCTTCTACATAAAATGTCCGTTGTTCCAAGAAATATATTATATAAACACAAAACTAGATTCTGCTTTTGTGTTGGAAGTATTACATCAAGAAAATATTGAAAGGCCAGTCATGTTATGACAAAGCTCCTGCTTATAATTAAACTTGCTTATGAAAGCATCACATAATTCAAATATTTAATTATTATCAGATTTTTTTTCCATAGAAGAAAGGGATTATGAAATAATCTCAGCTGATGGCATCTGCTCTAGTTACTTACTCGTATTATTCTAACATGGTTTATATTTTGATCTTGTCTCCCTTTTAACTATAAGATGTAGATATTAATATCAATGTATTACGTCTATTTTGATAGTAATCTGCTTTGGGCAAGGATTTTACTTGCCTTTAAGCACAATACACACCTACGTCATTCACTATATATACCAGCAAAGCACAAAATGATTATTTTATGGGAGGCTAAAGAATCAAATGATATAAATTCAAGATTAACAAGCTGAGACAAACCCCTTCAAATGGCAGAACAGTGAAATTTTGAATATAAGCACAAGCTTTGCAAACAAAACTCCCTCACATCATCAGTTTAATAGAATATTAAAACTGCTCTTGTCATAAATGCTATTTTAAAGAAGGGAGGAGACAAGATAAGAATCAGAAAACTTGCTGGCTTTATGGCAATATATAATATGAATGCATGTGGTTCAGAAAAATATTGGAGAGAGCTTTACCCCTTGACCTCCATGAACATAAACCAAAGTACCTAACTTCCTCTGGAATGACCTGAGTGCAATTTCTGATACCATATGTGACATATGATGACCACTGAGTCATTGAAAGTTTAGATTGAGACATGAAGGTTTTAAGAGCCTGCTTCTGAACAACAACAAAGTTTTATAAAAAATCAGATTCAATTGAACAGTGTGGAATCTATTCTCCACAGCAGGGTTTGGAAACTGAGAAAATCTATATGGTTTCAAAACACATGTCTGAACACATTATGGAAGTTCTCAAAAAACGCATCTCAACCTCTTCAATATTGTATGTCTATGTTCACAGTCCATAATGGGCCTCCTGTAAAAACCCTAAGAGAACAGGAAATCTAGCATCACTTCTATATACATATATTCATATGCATAATGCATGTATACACGTACATACAGTGTTTCCTAACATTTGCATTAGGAGGTCTCTTGGTGCTCTTCAGAAATCTTGTGCGTCATCCACATTTTCCTCATGCAGACCTCATCTGCACAAATAGGGATTCTTCGTGGCATCATTTTTATTTACATTTCTTTTTTCCTTTCCCCTTGGTCCCAAGAGCAGATGTGTCTCAAACCCTTGCCAAAGTTCCTTTTATCAGAAGAATTCCATGGTTTGTTTAATGATTCAAGCGTAAAGTGAGGTTATTGGAACTGGATAAGCTAAGCATATTAGCCTTACTCTCCTACCTGTGCAAATTAATCCAGTATTAGCACTCAGTGTTTATTTCTGGCAGAAATGATTCAATGTTATTTTGTAAATAAGACTGAAATGATTTGCCTAATTTGCAACCCATCATCTGCCCAGAATTTTCAATTTTACTTGCCACAATTGCTCATTAAAGTGATTTTCCAACTGAAGAGAGATTTTTATGACTGAAAAAGTATCCCTTGTCTCATCCATGAATGCAAGAAAGTGGGGCATGCTTCAGCCCTTTCATTCCTTTTATGTTGCTATATATGATTTTTGGTTTCAAGGAAAATTGATATTTTAGATGCGTTTGTTCACTGGTTCATTGGCCATTGTCTGGCTCTGTGCCTGTTCAGTTGAGAGGGAAAATTGAAAGTGATTTCCTTAGAGGTATATGTTTTGCCTGGGTTGAAGACCAAGAGTTTTTAGCATTTGCCTGAGTTGAAGCCATGTCCAGAGGCTAAAATCAAGACTAATGCGAGCTGAAGTCTTACACTGCTTAATTAAAGCATCTGCACTGTTTTCTTTCACTGTTGAATGCTTCTGACAAACAAGTTCCCAGAGCAATGTGGATCTGGTGTTTTGCAGATTTTGTAGGTGTAGCATTCCTAACACAGTCTTTGTTTAGTGCACCAAACAGAAATGTTGATGAAGCTTTTCCTCTGCCTTAACATCTGATTTATTTCTTTCAAAGGAAAGAAGTAGCTGTCTACCTGTACTATAGTTTCAGGTACAGAAATAAAAGAACATTCAAGCTGGATGCTTCTAGTAGGAAAGAAAGGATGTTGTTTCAAATATCTCTATTAGAAAATAGTTCTATTTGCATAAATCACCTATGTGCAGAGTTTCTTATCATCAGGAGCTGGGAGTTCTCAAGAGAAGATGAAAGAGCATTCCAGTTGCTGAAGATGTTAGTCCTGAACTGAAGATTTGATAAAAAACAGGTAAGTAGCAACAAAAAATCCTCATTTATAAATCCCCTTTTTTTTAACAAAAAAAGATCATTATGACTAATTTCTGTACATATATTTTGGATGTGTAGGGGAAGTTGTTTAATTGTCTTTATTGTTTAAACTTTATCAATGTTCTAGAAACAGATCCACTTTAGTGAATGAGCAAGCCAGGGATCCCAAAGATTTCTATTGCTTATATTGGTGGTGTGTACAGCAGAGTTGGCCTTTTTTGTTCCTGCCCTCCAGGGATTCATCAAAGCACTATTACTCAGATGGAACAGAAATATGCCCCTCTTCCCATGAGCTCCTGTGCTCAAGTGCCTTCTAGGGACTAGGTCAGCTGAGATATATATGAAACTCACAAAGCCCAAAGAGCTGAGACCTTTCAGACCTGTCTGGTATGATACCCCAATGAAAATAATTTGGGTTAGACAAATGTTGGCTTTCCTTGGAACTTATGTATGATGTCTTTACAGTAATAGACTTCCTGTTGGTCATAGCTGCTTACTTAAGAAAACACCTAAATAGGGGGGACATACATACATGAATCTTGTGACTCTGCGAGGTGAACGCACACATACTGAAGGATCTCTCAATGGCTCAAGTCACTCCCAATTAGCCTTGCAAGGTCACAGGAATGAGGGAAGTTTCCTGAGGAATGGAAGGGAGCAGATGTCACTCTTGTCTCTAAGAAGGTCAAGAAAGAGAATGTGAGGAACTAAGTCCAAGGAAGCATAGATTGCTCAGCCTCACCTTGATCCCCAGAGAGGTGACAGAGCAACTATTCCTGAAAGTAATTTCTAGTCATGGGAAGAACAAGAAAGTGACCAGGAGTAGTCAGTGTGAATATACATGGGGGAAGTTTAGTCATCGAAGAGCTATGAAGAAAAAGATAAGAAAGGAAGCTGATAACAGTGAAGAACAGCCCTACCATGAAGTGCATGCCCTTCCCTTCTTCCACTAGACAGAAGAAAGATGATGTCTTTTTTACATCTGATTTTCTTGCAATCATCAAGAGGCCTACTTAAAGCAAAGCTGCAGAAGACCTTGTCTTCTCACTGGCTTGAGACTAGTGAGAAGAGAAAAGGTCACAAGTATGTTTTTGTGCACTTCCTTACAAAAAGCAATGCCTCTTACCATGACCATACAGCTCCACAGTGGTGGCTGCAAATGTCCCCTGTCATCACAGCAGGGGCTGGAAAACTCAGAAGTGGTCTCACAGTGAATGAGAAACTGTTAAATCACAAAGTGTAGGAAGAAAAAGCTACTGTTGAGCTATGCCTGGAGTCTGTATGCTCTAAGGGATTCCAATACTTTAGTATCTCATCAGGTAAGGAAGACTGCTTCCCAGAGTAGCAGGGGTATTGCACAAAGTGCAACAGAGCAATGTAAAACAGTACGTGCCTGTTAGGGTACAAATAATAGTCCTTTGCCATCCTTTTACTGCTTTATGCAGGACACTGTTGGAGGCTACTGTCAGCTCAGTCATTACGTCCATACATGTGTATACACTATTACTCATGGGATCAATTCATTTAAGCAACTCAGTTGGCTAAAACTGCATGAAATGAATATTCAATTAAATCTGTTTTGGATCTCATTCAGATATTCAAATGAGCTAAACCTTTGGCTTGCTCATTTGTGAAATAAGCTCTTTTATATGGGTATAAAATGGATTTTCACAATGGGTAAGCTCTGATCTCTGATCCACACATGTGTAGCAACTACAAGTAGCATAATCCAGGAATTTGAGAAGCTAGCAACAGTATCTGTGCTGAACTGTTGCTCCACTGGGACTTTTCACTCTTCCAAAAGCACATTAGGCCAGACATGCTTGTCTTGCATGTCTGTGCTTGGAGATAATGAAAATGCAGCATTCAAATGTGGAAGAGTGGTTCCTAGCACACCTGATCTTGACACTCTTTTCTGAAACTCCAGGCAGTGGGTAAATAGAGGTTGATATTTTCAACTTTCCTAGGGATTTTTTCAGCTCATGAATATTTCATATAGCTAATTTCAAACACTCATTTCAAAACAAAATTTGAAGACATCAGTCTTTCTGTAATTGAGCTATGTTCAGATTTCTTAAACTAGCTTGTCAGCCTTAACTAGAGATTCACAAAAAGGTAAAATTTTACATGCTATGTTAAATTTAGACATACAGAAAAAAAATTATTTAATTCACTGAAGTAAAGAGAGGTTCTGCTATTGATTTTGGATAAGTATGACTAAAAGTATGATGATGTGGTTGGACAAGAGAAGAATATCTGTACATGTTTGGTTTCACTGTATTAGGTGAAATTTGAAAATTAATTAGTAGAAATTAGTAAATAAGTAGAACAGGTAAATATATTCCCTCAGGTGAATGGGCTTGAGAGGAACTAATACTCAGAGGGGCTGTTGGGAGTCTTAAAGCTTAAAGGGCTTCTGATAATTTTAGGACAGTCATGATCTAACCATCAGTTCAAATACTAATAGTATCTTGTGAGCAGCATTATAATCCTGTTTACCCCTTATCCTTGGAAGTAGGATGTGGTGTTTCATAGAGAAGAAAAGGTGATCACTTCGTACTTCCTGTGACTGGCAGATAACACGGGTATAAACAGGTCAAAAATAACCACTCTCATCCTGTTGGCTATGACAGACATGGGTGCTTAACTTCTGCTTTCACTGAGGATGAACATCAGTGAGAGTAAGACTGCTGGAAGTGCTTATAAACAAACAAACAAGCAGGAATGGAAAAGCTTAATTTAAAGGCTTAACATACCATTACAGTCAGTTGGCCAAAGATGTTCATAAACAGGTACCAGTTGTGACTAAAACATAAAGACAAAAATGAATAACATTTATATACTTGTGATTTTGCATTCCTTCTTTCATATTTTATATATCATTTTGAGGACAAAGGAGAGGATACATTTTAACATTCTGTTCTTGCTTGGTAAATAATAGATGTAGACAGGTAAAAAGGGAAATAGTATAGAAGATATCTTTGCCAATTAAAATGAGATCCAAATAAGATCTGGAAAATATGTCATTTCAAGTGAAGGGCATGCTACTAAATACATTCCCATCAGAGGAAATAGGTGAAAATTCAAAATAAGCATTTAATCATTAAAAAGGTATCAGAAAAGCAAGAACTGGAGTGACAGCAAGGAAACATTATCTTGTTAGAAAAGAAACATCAAGGGTAGTCAAAATTGTGGAAGCAGGGTATTCACAGAAGAGATAGAACAGACAGAAAAGCTTATTTTAACAATAGCATCCATCTCTTCCAAGTTAAATGATTTTCTGGATTCTTTTTATATTGTACTTCATTTCCATTTGGTAGAGGCAAGGTATACTCTGCAGCAAAGGATCCCATAGACAGAAGGAGTAATGAGCCTTGACTACATAAGAAGGACTAGTCTGGAAACAAGGAAATGGAAGTATGTCTCCTGCATGAAATTGCAAGTATCTGGCATGTATTGAAAGTTTGGAGAGGGGATTTTCTTCTGTGTGCACTGTCCCTATAGCATCTTCAAAAATATTAGGAGTAAAGAAGAAGTAGATGAATAAACACATGAGTTAACATACTGATTTTTGAAAACTGTTCACAGATGATTTGCTTCCTCCTTGCAGGTTCCTGCAGGTCTATGAGGCTGGGTAGAGCATATGACTCATTTCTAAAAGCAATGAAGAATAACAACTCCGGTATCATTTGACTGAAATACTATTTAATGTAATTTAATACTCTCTGACATATCATATCTCAGGTCTTTCCTATACAGAATTGTCTATGGTTACGGTCCTCTCTAAAGATCTTTTTGAAGTGGATATTTACTTATGTCATGTGAGCAAAAAGAGCAAAAAAATCTTTACACTTATATACTGAATAGCCCGAACACTTATCTTTATACTTATATACTGAATATGGAACAGAAATTAATAGCGATTTTGTCAACTGACAAAGAAGATGATTGAATTGATGATATAATTTAATTCCTCTGTTCTATATTAACAGCCTCCTATTAGTACTAAACCCTCCAACCTCATAGGCAGTTGTAAGATCTATTATAGAAGAAAATATTTATTTCCTTTTACATTTGCAATTTTCTGCCATATGAATGAACAGTAATTTGCAATTTCTTTCACTAAGGGGAGCCTATTACCCTGGGAAAAAGATCCTCCATGCTTCAAACATGTGGTGTTTATTGGCATCTGTTGCCCCCTTCCCTCTTTTTTCTCTTTCCATTGGCAAAAGGAAATTAATCAGTCATGAATCCAGACTAACAAAGGGGTTCCATAAATTCCCAAAATACTAACTAAGACCTTCCCATTCCTGAAGTAGTGCCCATCTAAGAAATGTCAAATAAACTATACAAAATGAGGGATGTCAGTAGCTGAAAAGCTAAATGCTTTCCTTCATAGCATCACAAGCAGAAGGCCTCAGAGTAAGAACATTAATTAAAATTAGACCTTAATAAGTTCTATCTACAAAGAAATAATGAAAAGAGTCCCACTGGGCATCATATGATAGCTGTAGTACTTTGTTTCATCCTAGTTTTCAACAAGAAATGTATCTCTGGATCATCTCTTTCTTGAAAAATGAGAAGTTAATTCCAAGGTTCACTCATGGTTTCCTATCAATGTGTCTCTTGGATGATTAACTTTTAACTGAATTACACAAAGAGTTTCTTTATTCATGTTTAAAAAACTATGATTTTCTCATCATTTTATTCCTTTACTTACAATTCCTGTCTCGTTTTCTTTGCAACCTTTTCTCATGGCATACTATCAGCTAGCACGAAAGATTCAATACTTCCTGTAAAACTTAAATAGCAGGGTCAAAAGCCAAGACAAGTTTGTGCTGTTTAAGATGATAGGATCTTTTTTCTCTCAGAAACCTACTTAAATCCAAAACAATCTTCTATGATTGTTATCTTTGGAATTTTTACCTCTTTGCTTGAAAACAAAAAAAAAACAGCTACAGAAAACAAAATTACAGTTTCAAATTGGGCGCAGGAAGGATGAGAAGTGATTTCACAAATCTTTTTCAAGAAACACCTGATCATATTGTATCTTTCCCCAATGCTCTTTCATACGTTTAAAGAGAAAAATGTTTATCAAGAAATGCATTATTTTAAATTAGTGATATTTTTGACCCTAGCTTCTGGGTATACTCCCCTTTTTAGAGTAGTTATTCCACTTGCTAAATGCCGGTTAAATGTGTCTAAAGTTATCCATCCACCAAGTAAGTTTTAAAAATAGAAATAATTATACACAGACTAAAAGATCCATATCTGAAACTGAAGCTGATACCTTACCTAGATTTGATTATATTATGCAATATTTTATAATATTCTCCATTTTACCCATTTTTTTTTAACTAGCTCTGTCATAGCTTTGCAATCCTTGTTAAGGAAATGCATTGAGCATATGATCTTTTCTGACGTAGCATAGAACCTGTGAGCCTGATGGATAATATTTTTCAAGAAATGGGACTGAGTAAGATTGTAATACATCAGAAGTCCTTTTTCTTACATGTCACTATGAAGTCATCAGTCGTGGGACTAAAGAAATCATTAGTCACTCACATAAGCTAAATGCACCCCTAAAAGTGCCTGTTCTGATCAAGGCTGAATATAGATTGCTGTTCAGCGTGGTGCACCTCCAAGTGAGCAGCTGAAGAAAGGATTTCAAAGGCCCCAAAAAGGACTAGACATCCAGTATAAAGCTATGTCCTGCATCTACTCATTTACAGGCAACTTAAGGGAAATCTGAAGTAATTAGGGCATTGCCAGGCTTCACTTGAGACCAGTGCATCTGCATTTTGGATATTTGCTCTGCTCTTTGTCCTGTTCTGCTCATCTGGATCCTAGAAGACAACTGTCAATACATTCTTCAATTTCCTTTGAGAGATGCACATTTTCCTTGACAGATATCACACATTAAATATACATTCCCAATGAACCAAGTTCCTCTGAATTGGACAGTACCACATTACCATTCTTCGGAGTTTAATATTGTATCTGCCACTGAAAAAGTGCTTGCTTATCATTAGGAAAAGATGGTTCACTTTCTGATGTGCTTAGGTACTTGGGCATCCTTGATGTGCTGGCTATTGATGGAAACATCCTTTTCTAGAAAATTCAGTCTTCTCCCTCCCAAGAAGCTTTAGCTTCCCAAGGCTATGATTTAAATAAACATCTACACATCTGTATGCTTATCTGATTTGAAATAGTGACCTTTCTGAGGCTCAGCCAGTGTTAACTTGCAAAGAATATAGAACATAAATCAAGCAACAAGAATGAAATAGTCACCTCCAGAGACAGAAGAGGCAGAAAAATGGCCAGAAATTTCCAAGGTTTAGTGCAGACTCTCTTTTTAACTTAAGAATATATCTGTTCTAGTAATCAGATTAATTTATAACAGAGGTTTCATGCAATTCCTACTTTTCACAAACTGTTGACTGAAAATTTCTCAGATTAAATCTTTAACGAACATTGGGTGTACTCCAGTATATGCCATAGATGAAAGAGACCCTATATGACTTGTTATACAGCAAGAGTACCTTACCGTGCAAAAAAAAAACTCAGTATATTTCTTCTTTGCAGTTACATAAAGTTAGATTTTATTATACATTTTTTCCTTCATTTTCAGAAAAAAAAAAGGTAAGATTCATCCTTTCTTCCTTTTTGTTCCCTTTTCATTGGAAGATAACCTGACTGGGATGTACACCGTACAACTTATTAAAGGTTTACAGAATGCTGTTCTCATGTGGCACCTGTTTTCCCAGTTATAAAATGTGGACATCAGAGGTAGTTGCAACATTCCACTGAAAGTGAATCAGAATTAAACTTCACCTTTTTTGACTGTTATCAGGTAGCAATCCTTTGTATACATTCAAAGCCTTATTGAACTCTTCAGTATGGCTTCATGTGGACAGATCATGAATGCTCTTGCTGCCCCATACTGCTTAGCAGTTGTCTGTCACCCAACAATACTTACAGCTTCATCAGATTGTTGTCATCTTCAAAAGTTTCACTGCAAATCTTTAAATTTTGTGTATTTTGTTCTGATCATGGATAAAACTATTGAGTAACAACAAGTTTTACCATTATCATATCTCAGATGTCTTAGAAAAGAAAATCCTCAAGACATCCCTGTAAGAGGAAGTTGGGAAAACAACAGTTGCCATCAAACCCATACAAATTCTATAGTCAGAAGCATGCTAATAAAACATCTGCAGTTGATTTAATTCTGCTGTAAATGAATGAAGGAAACCTGTGTTAAAGATTATAGCAGGTCAGCAGGAACAGTTATTTCTCTGAACAAATTGCTCAAATGTAACTATATTCTTTGTTACCTTATACTGTAATGAAATGAACAACCTTCTGTAAATGATTAAATACTTTAGAATTTAATCAGCCACCTCAGCCCTCACAGTCACTCATTTTTTCTGTGAATTAAATTGCATAGAAATCATCATGTATTTAAAAAAAAAAAAGGGCAGGAGAGGGGATTGAGGAGAAAGAAATGAGGCATTTTTATGTAGAATGCTCTGGAATTTTGCAATGGCTGCTGCCTAGAGAGTCCTCATTTCACTAGCCCAGCCTAGAGGTCTTAGATATTGTTCATCCTCTCAGTTCTTTCAACATCTCACAGAGCTTAAATTCAATTACTTTTAACTTTTGGCCCATGGTTTTGAAAAGCACCAGCTCTCTCATATCTCCCCATTAACAGATATTCTCCATCTATTTAAGCTATTATGTGATTCACCAGGCGCCTTGATGAGGAGTGAAAGTACGAAAAGTCCATTGTAACAAAAACAGAGGAAAGAAATGCCCATGAAAAAGAAGAAAACGTGATCTTAGAAAAAAAAAAGGTTTTGAGCTAGATGGACAATAGATCTAATATGAGCGCTCCTTCATCTTTTCTTAGCTGCCTTCTTTATATGGATATTTAAATCTGCTACTGCCATAGTGAGAAATCAATCTTTATGCTCATGTGCAGCTCCTTATAGGTCACCAATTAAGACTATATATTAATTTCAGAAGAGCTGAAGTTAAGCTTCAGTTTAGTGAGATCCAAAGTCGCAGATCATAAGGTGAAAATCAAGTACTGTCAAAGTCAAGCTGAACACCCACACATCTGTTTTTGAGGATTCCTTGATGGTTTCTTGTTTTTTTTCTGTTTTTTTTTTCTTTTTCTTTTTGTTTGTTTTTTACAGCTAGAAAAAATCCCCCTTTACTTAATCTTTCTTCTTCCTTCATTCCCACTTGATTGAGGCAAGGAGGCTAGGCCAATAGAAATTTATCATTGTTATTAACTATAGCTAGACTTGATAGACATTTTTTTTTCTTGATATAGAGAAACAGCATGGGTAAAAAGAAGAAGGATGGAACCTAAGTAGAGCAAAAAAAAAAAAAGTAATTCTGAAAATAAAATGGGAGTAAAGTAAATGCAGCAAGAGAGAGAGCTGCTTAAGAGAGGAGTTAGGATTCAGTTTGAGGAATTTATATACAGCATTTTACTCTAAATTTCATTTGAAGACAAATCTTGGAATTCATCAAACAATCCTGCAAGGTTATGTAAAAAGAAAAAAAAAAATGTTTACAAACAGAATAACTGTATTAAAAAGCTTTACTCTTGTTTATTTTTTGGAATTGCTTTTGATATGCATAATGATTTGAAGGGGAAGGGAGTCAGTTCTGCTACCAGATTGATTTCATATTGATTTAAAATTTAAGCAATGCAAACAGCTAGTCAATCTGAAAATACCTATCATTACACTCTCAGATTTGTTCCTCCACCCCCAATTTCAAATTCTTTCCATGACAAGTGTTTACCATGTTTTCTGAACTGAAGGGAGAAATTCTTGCTGTAATGAATCACAAAATCTGCTCTTTAGCTTTGTATGTGTAAATAAATCCTTTTCCCCGTCAGCTCTGTCATATATACCTTGACTAACAAGTCTCTCCTGTGCCTGTCTTACATGAATACACCACCATGCAATGGGCAATGCTTTTGAACAGTCTGTCTGCAGTTTACAGAATCACAGAATCACAGAATGGTTGAGGACAGAAGAGACCTCTAGAGATCATTTAGTCCAATCCCCTGCTCCAGCAGGGACATCCAGACTACAGGGCACAGGGTGGCATCCAGGTGGGTTTGGAAGATCTGCAGAGAAGGAGACTCCACAAACTGCCTGGGCAGCCTGTTGCAGGGCTCTGTCACCCTCACAGCAAAGCAGATTTCATATGGAGGTTGAACTACCTGTGTTTCAACCTGTACCCATTGCCCCTTATCCTATCACTGACCACCACAGAGAAGAGTTTGGTGCTTTCCTCCCTACAGTCCCCTTTCATGTACTTATACAGATTAATCAGATCCCTTCTCAGCCTTCTCTTCTCCAGAGGAAAGAGGCCCAACTCACTCAGTCTTTCCTCATACGAGAAGTGAGATTTAATCACCTTTGTCGCTCTCCACTGGACCTTCTCTAGAAGCTCCACATTGCTCTTGTCCTGGGGAGCCCAGAACTGACCCCAATACTCCAGGTGCTGCCTCCCTCAGAGCTAAGGAGAGGGGAAGGATCCTCTCCCTCCCCTGGCTGGCAACATCCTCTTGATGCAGCCAGGAGTCCATTGGCCTTCTTGACCAGGAGGGCACTGCTGCCTCATAGTTAACTTATTACAGCCCTCTGGAGCATAGGCCACTCCACCCAGCTTGCGATCATCTGCAACTTGCTTGGGATGACTCTGTGCCCTCATCCAAATCACTGATTAACAAGTCAAACAGCACTGGGCTCAGTACTTGCCCCTTGGGAACACTATTGTCCACAGGCTTCCAACTAGACTTCCCCTTGGTGAATCCATGCTGACTACTCCTGATCACCTTCTTTTCCTTCACATGTCCAGATATAGTCTCTAGGACGAGCTGCTCTACCCCCTTTCCAGGGATGGAGGTGAGATTGACTGGCCTGTATTTTCCTGGCTCCTCCTTCTTGCCCATTTTGAACACTGGAGTAAGCCTGACTTTCTTCTAGTCCTCTGACACCTCCCCCACTCTCCATAACCTCTCAAAGATGATGAAGAGGGGAATTCAGATTGCTCAGGAAAACGACAACAAATTGTCACACAGCTCCCAATTAGGATACACATTGCTGCATAATTTGAATAGAAACTATCCCAATTAAATTTGCCTGAAGCCTCTAGGCTCATCAGAATAGGGCCAAAAGGAGAAGATGAAGGCACATGTCACCGCTGTCGTTGCAGACCCCATCAACACAAGATAAGGATCTCTTCAGCAGAGACAACTTCACTGCAGTTGTTGCAGTCAGGCCAGTTTTGGCTCAGTTGAACCTGTGACATCTACATTTCCATTCCTTTCATTGATACCTAGGTACTAAAATAAAAGCAAACCAAAGCGAAGACCTCTTTACATGTCTGTGTCTACTAGTCAACTCGATTAATAGGTTTTAGCACTGCAAAAATGTCTTCTCACTATCAGTTTCAGTATTTTCTGTAAAACAAACTCCATAACCTGTCAAGAGGCTAGAGTGCTGTTTCATTGATTTTATAAATCTTACACTCAGTCCCTTGTTTTTACTAATTCTGCAGATCTATGTGCAATTGCTTTCATTTTTTTCAAAAGGATGTCTAAGAAAGGGTTAGGTAAATGCCATGGTCACAATACCAGTGATCATTTCACTAATAATGGGCAGAATGAGGCTCAGTTTCCAAGACTGCTCTCACTTCCGGTATGTACTTCTAGGAGTATCACATTGTCCTTGTGCAAGTATTTAAATATATATATATATATATATATACGTATGTATGTATGTATGTATATATGTGTATATATATATACATATATAGGTAATTGCACATCAGCCTCTGAAAAAAATCCATTCTGGAAAATAAGCAGGCTCAACTAGACTGGGTTAATACTGATCTAGAAGAGTAGGGCTCACGTATGACCAATAGCCAAATAGCTCATGCACCAGTTCTTATTGTTGAAATGTCACCACAACTCTTGATAGAATTAAAATATATCAAAGTAAATACATTTCTTTATTTGCATTAAATACCCAAGTGCAGTAAGCTACATTATGGGCCAGTGAACTGGAAAATGAAATTATTGTATTAATGTGACTTGTTATTTGTGATAAGAATGCAATGTCATAAAAATGACAGCATATTGACTTTATTTCTATACCTGAAAATAAAACCGAATACAAAAAAAAGTCTCCTGAAGTGTAGAAAATGAAAGCTGTATAAAATTCTCTCTAGTTCCTGTCTACCAGAGTCTGAAAAAGCTTTGGTTTACAGGTATTTCCACGGAGTCCCTGGAAAGGGATTATAGGCAGATGATGCTGGAGCAGCATCTGCATGTACCAGAGAATCTCTCTGCTCTCAAAGTCAGTCCAGGAGGCTCCTTGAGGGCAGCTGAGAGCCAGGCCCAGATCTTCCATGAAGCTTCTTGCTCTCGGCCCCTGTGTTCTGCCTCTGCATCCCTGCCATATACCCACAAAAGCCAATTCTCTCCTCAGCCCCAACTCATCCCTCCAAGCCCAGATTTCCATGGAGTGTGAAGGCTCTTGAGTTGGGGAGACTGGTCTGGGAGTCTGAGCATCCACAGTCCTCACTTTTACCAATGTCATTATTGTCCTATACTGGTAAGAAGAAAAGTGTCTAATCTAATTTTATCTGATATCTTTCATAATCCCTCCTAAGAAATAAATTAAAACTATTGGCACTGTCAGGAAAGGGGGCTCTAGGTTTTAATTTAAATTTGTCTAATCATAATCCTGCATCCTGTAACGGAGGGTTTTTTTAATATGAATTTAGTTCTTAGGAGAGGGTACTTTTTTCCCTTAAAACCACCCTGAACATTAGATCTCACAAAATTTGATTTAAACAAATAGCACAGGGTCTATAAGATCTAAATATTCATTACTGCCTTGGTATAGTTCATCACTGGCATAATTACTAGAGCAAGTTAATGTGATCCAGAAAGGGGTGTGAAAATAATGCTGTTAATAAGATCACACATTTATCCCAACACTTGTTCAAAATTTAAGAATATGTAGGTAACTACAGTTTTCTCAGAAAAAAAAAGTAGGCTCAAAACATTTAATGATCATAAACAATTATTATTTAGATCCCAAATTAGCTTAATGATAAGAACTTTTACGTAGTTTCACATACTTGAGTAAGACTGTAAGCTCTTCAGCACTGATGTTTTGAAGATTGTCTCTTTCCCCTAAGAAACTGGTAACAGTACTATGGAGTACCAGCAAGCAGTGAGACCAGTAGTGAACACTGCACAAAACACTTATCTTCTTAAATTAGTTTGCAGAGTAATCTGCAGATAATATTGACATTAGAACATTTCTGGATGGTTTCATAAATAATTCACAAGCAAGAATAAATGTGTCGATATATTCCCAGTGATTTAAAAGAATTGCTCTAGGTTACAATAGGCCTAATACAAACTTCATTTACTTATAGTAAGTCAGAAGGACTGCTCTGGTATTACAGAAGAGATACCAGCAAAAAAAAAAAAAAAAAAAAAAAAGGGCCTAAATGTAGTCAGATTCAAAATTCATTCACATTTCTGGTATCTTTTTAAGTTAGAAGTCTGCCAGTGAGTGAAAGATCGAGACTATTTAGGTTTCAATGGAGTGACCTGTAAACTCTTATAATCTGTAAGCTCTTGCCCCTATTCCTCCTTTTATTCCTCTTCTCTCCATGCTCAACAGACTTTCAAAAGTCAGGAGGAACATTTTGGAAGGTTTTAACACTTCTTATAAACCTAAACATACGTGTCATCAAACCTTCTTGATCCTGACAGACCAGGATACAAGCTGCTCCTACCTCCCTTGTATGCAATAAACCTAAAATCCCTGTGTCAGGAGATACTAAAGATCATGGAACTGAACAAGTATCCAAGGTCACATTCATCTACAATTGCAGGCAGAGGAGGTGATCATGGTAATGCTATCTCATCCCATATTAACCTGTTAATATCGAACTGTCAAATGACATGGACCAGTTAAATGCTAAGGATAGGTCATTGGGAGGTCAAGTCAAGGGAGAGTGCAGGATAGGTCACTGGAGAGGTTTGTGGCTTTCTTCTCCATGGAGGTAAAATATCTCAGGAAGGTGAAATGGGACTTGGAAGATCCTTTAGTGACTCCTTCCCATGGCAAAGAATCTAGATCTCCTGGTGTCCTGCTGCCAGCAACATGAGGTGGTTTCAATGTTGGTGTCTCAGTTGAACTGCATGCAGGTTAAGTTGTGCAGTTTGGCTAGGTCTAGCTTGTAGGTTAGAACAGGAAGAATTCACACTGCTGCTGGAGAGCCTGTTTGTCCTGGAGGATTTTGCAGACTTGATCTCCCCTGCCCTCTTGCCTCCAGTCTTCATGAAAATGAGGTGCAGTCATGCTCCTCAGCATTTAGGACACCCAGCCATGAGTGAATAGGCCTAAGACTTTTGTGGGTTTGGATTGTATCTTCCCTAAACTGAAAAAGAATTCAATTCCCTAAATTGAAAAAAAACCTTAACAATAATTCTGGGAGAGGAAACTGCCATCTCATCGTGCTCTTCTAAGCCATCTGATTGTCCTAATTAAAAAAGTCTGTTGGTTGCACCAGGCAACCACCACAGCATGACTGATATGAATTGCATTGTAAATTGAGGAGTGTGATTGCAGCATATATCAATATTTATTAACTTTCATGACTATACAGAGTCTTTAACCTATATAATGAAAGGCACACATAAATCTCTGTTTCAGTTGTGACCCTACCCTGATATGCATATCAACTTTTATTTTTTAATTACCTTCCCTCAGCCCACCCCCTCAAGACAGATAGGAGCTGCACAAATTCGTCTTCACCAGAACTGTAACCATGGCAACCCAAACGGTTCAATTTCAGTCTCAAGTGATGTGTACAAGTCTCTCTGACTAACAATTCAGAGAAGACATTGACAAATGATCTCAGTATTCATGCAGACATTTAAAATATGCAAATATTTGCCTGAATTCTAATATGGCCAATGGATACACAAATGATAAACTCCACGGTTCTCCAGTAAAATGAGGGAAAACGTATCCCTGAGGATACTTCTCATTAAAGATTTCAAAACAGCTGTATTATGACTGATGAATAGATTAAATGAGACAGATTATGTCCCAGAAACAGGAGAAATTTTGCTCATGCAATAGAACTTTTTATGTTCTGGATATTTTTCTGAACTAGTGATAAAGAGGAGGGGGAGGTAGAACTCTGCTCTGTCCTGCTCTGTCCCTTCCTCCACACCACAAATATATGGATATCCAAGAAAAGAAGACAAGCTGATGAAAGGCAGAGGAACAGTAACACACCAGCATTCATAATCATTACTCTGATGCAGCCGTAAGAGAGATCAGTATCTCTGCATGTTAAATCTTCCTGCTGAGAATAAGAATTTGGTTACCCAAGGGAAATGCAACTCAGTTCGAGGTTGTGTGAGTTTTCGTAGTGAGATAGGTTATACATTAAAACAGATTTCCTGGAAAAGTTGTGGAATCTCAATGACTGGAAATATTTAACAAGCAACACGACAAAGTTTAGACCAACCTCATGCAACTCTAAAGCTAGTTCTCATCAGAAAGAGGGGTTCTCATTAGAAAGAGCAGACAACCCTCCATGTCTCTTTCAACCTAAATGTAATTTCACAGTTAAAATGCTATTGCTATATCTCATACAAACTGTAAATAACACTTTGCAAAAAGTGAACAGTATCTCAGTCTCTGCTCGCACATAGTGGATCGTCACTGTTGACATAAAGTTAGAAGACCCCTTATTTCATAACTAATTCACCTCCAAAGTTGTCCAAGCCTCTGCGCTCAGTATTTACTTAAAAAATAACATCATATTTCAAAACTGCATTGCCTTATTTATAATGTTTCCTGCTCTTCTGACAGTTCATCTGTTGCAAGGAATGCACAGAACTGTCTACCCTGTACACATACAGCTACCTTCAACACTGGGCTTGACTGCAGGTGCAAGGTTGAAAGTATCATTAACTCTGCAGTGAACTTCTCCAGCAGTGGAATCCAGCTGTTATCTCTTTCCTGGCTTCACAACTGGTTTGCTGTCAGAACTACTGGGAACTCACAGGTAGAATTACCTTTTCCTGCTCTATTTTCTTTTCCTGTTGTACCACCTGTGTAACAGCACTTTTTCTGCAAGCCATATTTAAACAGAGAGCTCAGCAAGCCTGAGAACAAGATGTCTGTGAGGTCTGCAGAAATGCTGCTTTTATCTTGAGAGTTAGCAAGCAGTCTATTTAGTGTCCAGCAGCTTTACTAATGCTGACCAATTAGACAAGGAATCAAAAAACACACCACCCATTCAGGGATTATTTGTCCCCCCTAAAAGATTTTTTAATTCACAACTCTAAAACTTTGTTCTGACATTCCAGTTTGCAAAGTAAATAAAAAGGGAAAGATGATGCTAAGGCAGCAATCATTTCTATGCCTGCTTGGACCCTGCTATTACAAGCAGCAAAGGTAGATTCCCTTTTTCCATGTGTGCTTTGTTTCTTGCAAGGGAAAGAGCATACCTAGTCCATGGAAAAAAGAAAAGAAGACAACCAACCTTGAAAATATTAAGAATCACTGTAGAATACTTAATAAGCCTTGGGCTCCAGCAGTATTTGTATTGCAGCATGATCATAGTTATAAAAAAAAATCTTCAAACTCTTGGCTTTCACTCACATTTCAACAGTAATTCTTTATCTATAGTTTCCATCTCAACTTATCTTTGTCCATGAATCAAGACAAGTTTTTTATGTTTTGACTTTTTTCCCTTGCCAGAATTGATAGCTCCGAAATAGGAACCATATTCTTTTTCATCTGTACATGGTGAATAAATAGATTATAAAACTGAAGCATATCTGGCAATTCTGACGGTGGTATACATTGCCAGGAAGAATGTGGACACACTGATCACACTGCAAGAATTCAGGACAGGAAGCTTTCTTTGTCTGAGACCTGTACCAGTTTGCATATACAAACATCATAAATTCCCACCAAGAGATGGAATATAAGCCACTAGCCTCCTGGCCATCACCTTCTTCACTGGGTTAAAAATGAATTCATGATATGTCCATGGACTCTTTCCTTCTATCTTTCATCAGTGGTTTCCGAATAAGCCTGTGCTATGTGTAAATCTGTATATATGCATTTTACTCCAATATATCTATACTTATGTTATTCAAGAAAGTAATGATGGCTTACATGTCCCTGTTGTACAATCTCTGTCCTTGCTACTCTTGCTTGTCTTCCTGTAGATATGAAAGGAAAAACTCGTATACTCCATGTCAGAAAAGTTCATTTGTGCAAGCTAAACAAATCAGCCAACAGCTACATATGGAGTGGCTATATGTTAAGCAGAGGCAGCTGGTGCAGCACTTTTTCCGTACCTTTTAGAGTGATTGTATAAAGCAGAAAGAAAGTGCAGATGAGGCCAAAATATAGAGAAAGGCCCAGAATCCACCCTGCATGCTTGAGGTAAGGACTACCAGAACCAGATTTTTTCATACTGAAAAGCATGATAAGCTCACTTGTCCTTTTCTGACAGCTTTCTCATTGCCATCCATCACCATTTTCTTACTTACTATGAAGGAAAGGAAAATCATCACTTATTGGAGGTCAAAAAGGTGAGAGGACATTCACTTGATCCGAAGAGGAGTGTTTATTCTAATAGAAAAAAACAAGAGCAGGTAATCAGTTCTCTGAGCATCTAATGCCTAGGCAGAAGAAAGTGTCATGCAGTGGCTTTGCCAGGAGGCTTGGTGAGGCAGATGCATTTGCTTCTCCTTTACTTTTCTTTCTGTGTAGCAGACCCCAACCCTTTGCCACAAATGTGTGTTAAAACCTTGTGCACAAGGTCCTGAGGAGGAAGCTTGTGAACTGCCAAAATGCCAGAGGTTCTTTGTCCAAGTGACCTCTCAGCATCCAGCTATTTGGACTGAGAAGAGGAAATGCAAGATTCTGTTTCTTAGGAGAGAGTAGTAGAAAAATATATTTATGAGAATAAAACAAAGAGACCTGGAAATAAGGAGGAAAAGAAACTTGGGAATCATTGTAAGTGTGCAGATGGGGCAGCGGAGGGAACACAAGCTGCTTTTTTTCCCTCTTTTGCTTATCGTTGTGTATATATACAAAAAAAAAGGAAAAAGAAAGGAAAAAAAAGAAGAGAAAAAAGAATTTGGCAAACAAGAGTGGCAGAAGAAGGAAAAAAATGGATACAAAATGGAGGATGAGTGAAACATTAGTCAAGAAATTCCTCCTCTTTATATTTGGTTGATTGTTTTGTAAAAGTGATACAAACTCAGCAAGTAGAGAGTGATTTCTATTGGCTGTTGTCTAATTATCTTGTGGTTTGGAGTTGTTTTTTAATAAACTTTGATAGGGATAGCAGAGCAAATATGCAAGAAAGAAGTAGAAAGATAAAAGCAAAACAGGGAAGACAGCATTTGAAACAAACTTCATCCGAGAAGGGGTATAAGATTGAGCAACACTTAAAAAGATGAAAAAAAGGGAGACTGATTGTAGACTCCTTCATTTCCATGCCATACCTCCTAAAGAGTGGATATTTACAGGACAGGAGTCTTTATTCCACTGCTTTGGTTTGAAAAGAGCTATAGAAGTTGTGGCCATCATAATGTCAGAGAGCTGAATGCTTAGTTATGAAGGAAAAATTTCTATGGACATACTGCAAAAATTCAATTTCTTAGAGGGGAGGCAGTGGGAATCTGGACTGAAACTAATGGAAATGAACACCTGGTTATATAGGGTATAAAAGCAATGCAATGTCTCAGAAAAATGTTAATTGATGACTGGCCAAATGAAGTGCTCAGTTTCAAATTGCTTTTCTACTTGTAAAACTTATGGTTACTGTTAAATTTTGTGAGTTCTCACAATTATTGTCAATTTGAAAAGTAGAGAGACATTCTCCATACTGCTGTTGCAGAAAGAAGGCATACAAAGCAGATAACATTTTAGACATTGCAGTTTATAGATCTTGACCTCACTAATGAAATGACAATCCCACCTCCATAGCGTTTCCTTCCAAGAAACTTCCTCCTAGAACCTGGATTGAAATGAAGCTTCAGATAAGCTAAGGAAAGTGTGATGCTTTCACAAACTGTCTTTTAGTGCACTCTTTCATACTGTTACATGTCCAGTATTCCAAGCCCTCAAAGTCAGGTCATATCAATGGGTGACTTCCACCTGCTCTGGCTGGAGACTGCGCCAAGTCAGATGTCTGCTACTTGATCTGAAAAAGAAACAGGAATCTCAATATCAGTTATGACCTTAATTGTAAATCTAGCTGACCACTGGAGCTAAATAGATGTAGCTTCATCTTTTTCTGTAGCAGCATCTGTTGCATTTTTTTTCAGAGAAATACTTCCAAAAGTATATGAGACAATTCTACAATGGGTCTTTTGTCCTTAGCTTCTTTCTCTGATACCCAGTAGACAAGGACAGATGTCACAAATACAAACAGGGAACAGTAGCTGAGGAAGTATTTTCACCCTATACCAAAGTGCAGTCCTCGTATGGCTCACTTAACGGTATCTTAGAGACAAGGTAGCATATTGACTGTAGAAAGATCTTGTGAGTGTCTGGTTACTTACTTGGTGCTCTTTTAAGGAATTTTCAAAATAATTTATTGTGAGAGGTCTTTCCTTCCTTCTCCTTCCCTCCCCTCCCTTTCCCTTCCCTTCTTCCCTTGCTTTCCCTGTTTTGTCCTCTCACACTCTCCCAGCTGCACCTCTCCTCTAGGTGTTGGAATTACTCATAGAACTGCTTATATTTTTATGTCTCAGTTTTTCAAAGTAACATACACCAAGAAAAATATTGCTCATATGACTGTCTAATCCATGGGGTAAATTCATCCACCAAATCTGTTAGTAGAAATAAATTTGGCATAGCAGTATTTAGGGGGTGGTGATTCTCTGGGAAGTTGATTCTTAGGAGCTGGGTTTTTTTGAAGAAGTTACTATATCTGGGTTAAAATGCAAGGTATGTTTTCTTCTTATTTTCTCCTGTGTTTTAATGTGTTTTCTCCTGATTTTTGTGGGAATTCCAAGACTTCTTCCTTTTCTTGATTGTTTGAGGTTGCTTAGTGTTCTGAAGCAGTAAGAAATCTCGTGGCACTTCTTTAGTAGTCACATTTATGTCACATGTATTAATTGTTCTTTAAAGGCAGGTATACTTGTTTCCAGATGTGTGTGCAAAAACATAGGATAGATATTGCTACAGGCACATCACTTTTGTAAAACCACTGAATGTAGACAGCAAGTGTCTCAATGACTGTAAAACAGCTATTGACAACAAATCCCCATCAGAATCAGTTTCCGTATTTAAATTGGGGATTGTAACATCTCCATTGGATCTTGCCAGAGGACTTCATTCCAACTAAGGGAATAAAGAGAAGTCATGAATATATCTCTTCCTCTTAGGCTTCCAGCCTCAATAAAACTGAAATTAACAATTGCAATTTTTTTATCAAAACAATTTGCAGTTATGATATGGATTTTTTCCATATTTCATTGCTTTAAGGTACAACATTTGATAATGATACAAAAGCATCTGATGGGATGCAGGCCAGGCTGTTAGAGCACAGTTTGAATTGATGAGTGTTTCCACATTAAATGCATGAGGTAAAGAAAAGCAAGACCGTGAAGGGCTGGCTTTGCTTTCTTGTCCTTAAACTTGTTGATGGTGTTAATGCACCCTCTGTGCTGTTCTTCCTTCCTCACAGGCTGGGAATCTTTTGACTGATACAATTGATGGAATAACTAATGAAACTGAATTGCTTTATTTTGAGGCACCTTTTCTGTCTATCTGCAGTAATTACTTTATCCCTTAGGCTGGAAGATGCAGAGAGCACATTGCCATGCTCAGGTGTATTCAGTGAGTTGAGAATAGGCAAAATATTGAGGATGCAATTCTGCAGCTGATGTCTCTGGAAAGATTTTGCAGGTACTAAGTACCACTTAGGAATATGGGCAACGGGGTGAAATAGGCTGCAAGTCCTAGCATCAGAAACAGAATAACACCAGGTTTTTAAAGATATGCTTTATAGTAATGGCAATTTGAAATTTTAGTGTTAGTCAAGGATAAGAAAAGTTATGACTGAAGAATTGAAACCTGGCAACTGATGAAGAGTTACTGAAGAAGGAAAAATATAAAGATTGCTTGTGAATAGCTTTGTGTAACTTTCAGATAACTGTGAATTTCCATCCATCTGGTCACCTAACAGTTGGCTTGCTGTATTACCTTGGTGCCTAGGAAAATTGCATTAACTTCTACATAGTGTACTTGTAAGGAAAGGCAGGGATATATGCTGAGGCAGAGCTCATTAGGATAGTTTCGGACAGAGGCACAGTTTCAGTCTAGTACTCTGGCTTTCATCTAGGCACATGCCTGCTTCTTTTAAATGTACTTCCTAATATGAACTTTGCAGTTAGGAAAGTGTTTGGCCACTTTGCTCAACTAAGGTCTGAATCAAACTGTTCTGCACTTCTCACTCATTATATATGAGATTTGTCCTGAAAAAGCAGTATCTTGACAAATGGCTCATGATGAAGCTGTAATGACAATGTTGCAGAGTATTTCACTGGCAGGAGGTCCTGTGAGATATTTTAGGCTTGCATGACTTTGCTTCTGTACAAAATAGCTTAATCTTACCTTTGCACTTTGCTGACAAATAAATATGCTGCTGGCCTTACTGAAGTGCAATCTTTCTTTCTTCATGCTTGTTATAATGTAACCAGTTATTTTATCATGTTGTGGAGATCTTAGGATCAATTCTTTTAAATTGTTCAGAGATACTGGGACATAAGCCGTAATTAGCAATCTTAACTGGTAGTGAGGAATAAGCAAATACAGTATCATCTACTTTTCTTCTAGCCCAATGACTAGCCCTAACTTCTACCATTACTTATTCTAAGATTTGAGCTCAAGTTGTGTGTATGTGGTATTCTAAGATGCGGGCTCAGGGCTCAGTGATGACTTAATAACCACATACATAGCAAGCCTTTCACAGAAAATGAATTTATATGAATCTCACTCTGTAGTATTCTCTACCCTCCAGAGGCCTTCAAACAATCTCTGATTTCAATGTAATGTTCTAGTAAACTATGATATAACTAAGATCTATCAATTACATGATACAGTATTCAGAATGGACTAATAACCTAATGGCTAACACATATTGCAGGAGCAAGTGAATGGAGAATAAGCATTTTCTTTTAATACTTTCTCCATACTCTAAAAATCCAATATGATTAGAACTTGATAAGCATAAACTAACAAAACAAATTGGCTGAAAATAATCTTGAACTACCCATATTTAGAAAGGTATAAACACACAATATCTTTTTTCATACATTCACATGGAACTAACATTCTTTTTGTTTATTTTTTTACTACTTTCATTTGGGGTTTTCAAATATTTTTACCAAAGCAAGGACTGTATATACTAAAGATTTATTGCTCCATCTCTTCCTAATAATCTTATATGTAACGATTCTACAGCACCAGTCTACCAGTCTAGTCCAACACAGGAACAGATTATGTCAAAAAATAAATTAAAGCATTACTTTTTTACAGAGTTGTAATCTGTATCTCTTCTGAGACCAGCCATAGTTTAGGTCACCTTTCACACTTTTAGGATATTTCCAGGGACCTATAACAGGCAGCACTACTGAGGATGATTGTCAGCTTTTCCTTTAACTGAACTTGAAAAAAGAGATTAAACTAAGATTATTTCAATTATCAAACTCTTATGTAATCTATTTTACTAGATTTAATTTTAAAAGATCAGAGGTCTGGTGAAAGATATACTGCCATATTCGATAGTAGTGGAAGACCAAGTAAAAGGATACTTGCTCTTTATCATATTCAAGACTTCTTTAGAAAGCAATAATTACAATTGAGTTATCATAAATATTCTTCTATAAATAAAAAAAAACTCAGAATGGCACTTAAAAACTAATTTCCATAATGACCATTTTAAGTGGAAAGTGATTCAGAGTGTGCTGAATACAGTAAGTGTACATAAGCATAAAAAGCATGCCTTACCCATTCATGAAAATACCCATTTTACTAAGGTTTATCTGTAGTCTTTATGAACCGCTACATCACAAAATAAAATGAACATTGGCAAATGAGCAACTCACCTACATATACTAAATTTATGTATCTCAAATAACTTTAAACCTGTAGCTGCTCCCAGTTCACGGTATTGATCTTGCTGAAACCTGTACTTTGACTCTCTTCCTAATTTAAACTTGAATTGAGGTACAAGCCAACACATTAGTCTAATAAATCTTTGTCCTTCATAGGCTTTGAAAAAGACTAATATATCATTTTATACCAAAATACTAGGTTAATTTGTCATAGTCAGGCATTCAAAAGTCAAGAAATACTAAAGCTGTCATACTTTATTTCTGACCTCCTTTTTATGAGAATGATATCTGACTATACGTGTTTTTTAAACCTGCTTTAAAAAAAAGTTTCCTTCCTTCAATCTGGTTTGAACAAAATGGTCATTAAAAATATATTGAGAAATAATTGAATGAAATACAGCAGTTTACTAAAAAAAAGTGTACAAAACAAACCTCTTTGTTAAGATTATCAATTACAGCAGAAATAAGTACTGTAAAAGTACAATAGATTTTATAAATCAGTAAAATACTTCACCACCACCTGAAAAAATAATCATTAGTAAAAGGAGGAGACTGCTAATAAGTGGATTAAGTATTTTATGGAGACAACAACAGCTGCATGTTGCATTACCAGAGGAAATATCAGAGCTGTGTATAGGGTTACCAAAGAAATTCTTCAAGGATTGCTTTCAAGACTAAATTCAATGAATATTTTAATGAGATTGTAAGGAAAAGTAAGTGAATGTTAATGAAATTTCCTGATAACAGAAACTTCGAGGCCTTAAAACTTTAAGGACAACTAAATATCACACAGAAAGAACTGTATGAGCTGAAGAATAAAAGAAAAAGTGAGAAAAAAAAATGCTATTCTTAATGTCAAGGTTAGAAATTTAAGAAACAGTAACATTTTTTCTTCTAAATTCAAGATCTCTGCCTAGCTTTATATGGAAGAAGGGAAGAATGTTTGTGCTATATGAAAAGAAACTCTACAGGGTGATGCACAAAAAACAAAGAATATTCAAAGTGTGTGTTTACATCAGAGATTTCTGGTGGAAGAGAAGGAGTACTAGAGTAACAATATGCATGAGATTTTATTTCACAGTTTATGACAGGCTCATAGAAAGGATAATGACAGACCAGAGAAATAGTTCTTCTATTTGTGAGGCTAAAAGATTCTCCAAGGTTAGGTTAGAAAAAGGAAAGAATATGGATACAGGCTAGAATTAGGAAAAAAAAAAAAGAGAGAGAGAGAGATAAATTTAGATAAGTGTGCATTTTTCCTATTTCCTATTCCTATTCCTATCATCAGTAATAAATGGAATGAATCAAAACAAGACCGAGTGTGCTAGTAGAGAGAAAGCTGTCCAAAGACATTTTTTTAGCTTAACAAAAAATGGCCTTATTTGCTCCCATCTTAACCTCAACCTTAGCAATTGTCTCCTAAATAGGTGGAAGCCTTTTGGATGGCATAATCGAAATGGGAAAAAAAAAAGTCCTTGAAGAGGATTAATCATTTCATCGAAGCACAACTGCCAACAAAAGTGTAGTATGAGCACATTAGGGCAGTAAAAATTGGGTGCAATGTAAACTGTCAAAGGCATACCAGCAAGCAAACCAGTGTCAAACTTATCTATCAGTCTTACCTGATGCACTTGAATTTTTGGTTAATATTTCATTCCAATTTCTTCTCCCTGGGGTTAAGCAAGTAAGTTTTCCAATGGACAGATGGCTCCAGCACTTTAGCCTCCTCTGCTCCCTGGAAAGAAGTTTTTTGAGTTAGAGATATCAAAGGCCCAGAAGAGGAGTAGCATATGCTGTGATCTTGCAAATGAAACATTCAAAACAAAAATGTAAATGTTAAGAACTTTGTATTTGATGGAAGCAAATACAGATTACATACAAGGAACTAAATAGATCACATTTAAATTGTAATTGTTAAGCTTTAAATGTTAAAGCCCTCTTCACAAAATATTCATATTTTAAGCTGTCAGTACTTGGCCATTGGAAGTGGAGTATACATATCTTCTTGCTAATCTGAAATGCAGATATATTCTGTGACAGCTTGTGTTTCTATGCATTTATTTCATTGGGAAGCATTGCCAGGAACTGCAAGCCTCCTGATTTTGTCTAATTTACATAAATACTGTGAACATTCATTCTGTTCTTAAAAATCAACTGAGAAGTAACAAATCTAAGAAACATATCCTATTATGAGCTGAGAAATTTCTTTTTCTTTCTTTCTTTCTTGCTATTCAGAGATTAGTTTTAACTGTGGATAGACTTTAGTTTATGAAATCTGGTAATACATCTTCTGGTATTTCTGGAGAAGACAGACTTCAATTCAATGAAAATGAAATGAAAATTGAGCTGCCTCAAAAGCTGTGGGTCATACTCAACTCAGAAGAATTTGACTCTTGGAGCATTAATAAAATGAACATCACAGCACAGCAAAATATGAATAAAAAAGTCTAGCTACATAACAAAAATTTCTGAAAAATTATAATGAAAACTTCTTCCGAAAAAGGCCATATATCTATTGGTCAAAGTATATCTTTCAGATTTATTTTAGGGCTGTTATTTTTCAATCACTTTTGTAAATAACAATAATATTCTCTGACATATTTTGACAAAAATAATGTTTTTCATTACCTATAGTAACAACAGAATGAGATAGAAATTTTGAAGTCTGGCTATCTGCCTAAGATCTTGAAAAACAAAAGATACTTATCTTTGGATTTACATGATTTCACATCTTTCCATTTTAAATTCTTTGTTTTCTTCAGGGTTCTTGTTGCGGAAGAATTGGTAGCCCTTGAGCAGAATGTATTAGCAAATGGCAAATGTGTTTCTATTCTTTTAGCAGTGATTTATATATATATATATATATGTATATATATATATATATATAAACTTTTGATGTTGAAAATGTTTTGTTGATTTTTTTTCTCATAAGACAAATCACAAAACCAATAATATATGTGGTCCTAATTAGCACAAAATAGAGAGAAGAAAATAAAATAGGGGCTATCTAAATGAAATCACAAAAGCAATTCTAAGACCCAGGGTTTTGGTACATTTAATTTGAGTTTCCTCAATTAAAGACATACATACTCTTTTTCTGAGGCAAGTGAATCTAAATAAGTTTAATTAGAGGAGAGAATTGCTGCAGATAGAACCTTGCCTTGTTTAAAAGAGGGAAAAAAAAAAGAAGAAAGGAGGAAAAATGCTATTAATAAGACCTGTTCATGATCATACTGAACTTGTGTTCCAGCCATTAATATTGATTTTTTTGCTCTTATAACTAGCATGTTACTCAATAAGCAGAAATAATGACTCTGGCAAAGTCCCATCTCACATCAAAAATGACTTTCATAGCAGCATGCAAGCATACAAAAGTGCACCAATACACTGTGAATGGTAAATAACAATTCAGTTGTCTTTAATTCATATGTGATACCTTTAGTAAAAGCTTGATTAAAAAGGACATTCACTATCAATTACAGGGATCAAATATGCTAATGTGACAATTTTAGAAATAAGTCTGCTATCTATCAGAACAGCAAGCTGAATTCTTTAATCAAAACCAGTGTTTATAAGAGCAGATGTACTCCTACCCTAGCTAATGGTGAAGCAGAATAGAATCATAGAATCCTTGAGGTTGGAAGGGGCTTTTAGAGATCAGTGCATTCAAACCTGTGCTATTCTTCAATAAACAACCTGAAGTCCTCATTGGAAAGGACTTTGGTGACGCAACTGGTACAATTTTTTTCCACCAAGCAATTTGTGGAGTCTGAACATCAGTTACTTATTGACCATGAACTCTGACCAATGTTTCCCAAATTAAATCTGTATACTGTGAAAGATCTGTATAGGTATATACAAATATGATTTATCTCATTTTTAAGTTTTGCTACTAGAGTGTTACTGAGTACATTATAACATTTGAATTTGAATCTAGGGAGGTTTTATGTTTTAGATTTTTTGAATCATTGAAAAATAGGTATCCATGAATCTTACTTGAGGTATTATTGGGAAAGAAAGAAAAATAGATTCTGTAAAGTGCTTTATTTTTTCTCCCATATACATTACAACTGTAATTGAATGTTCCCATTTATTTTAATATAGATTATGAGGAAAGGGTTGACTTTCATTCCATTTCCCTTTTGATATTACCAATAAAATCAAAACTTCTCAGCAATAGATACACAGAAATTAAATATTTAAGTCCACTTTTCTTTTAGATGATACAAGGCATAGGATACTTGATAAACAAAGGCTAATAATTTATTGAAACTGAGTGGGATTGAGTTAAATTTTGTCTGACTTGGGTCAGATGACTTCTTAAAGGGACCTGGGCAGGTTTGGTCAAAAGAGGGGCTCTGAAGATGCCAGGTCAGTCCTGATGCAGCAGTACTCAGGCAGCAGAAATGCCTCCACAGTCTGGGCTCTGCTAGCAAAATGCCATGGGCAACTCCAGGTTCAGGTCCAGACCTAGAGGCTCCTTCCCCACTATG
>JAUBOD010000151.1:4998594-5046022 GCA_032353885.1 Nothura maculosa
AGTCTGGGCTCTGCTAGCAAAATGCCATGGGCAACTCCAGGTTCAGGTCCAGACCTAGAGGCTCCTTCCCCACTATGCAGGAGCTGTAAGGTTGCTCTGGATGCTGTGTCTAGAATGGCCCCTCACACAAGATGGACAATGGCATCTCACAGGGAGTCCACTGAGACAGCAAGAGACTGGGCCTGAATCCCTGGGCACTGGAGAGCAGAGCCAGCAGATGTGCTTGAGCAACCAAGGAAAAAAAGTCCTGGTAGGACCATACTGGTGTCCACAGTGACCACATGGGAGGATTCAGAGCAGATGGAGCCAGGCTCTAGTTAGAGGTACATGACTGTTGGTTCACAGGAAATGGGAATACATTAGCCTGTTATCTTTGCCATGAAGGTGATCCAAAACTGGAAGCAGGTGCCTGTACAAGTTGTGGGTTCTTCATCCTTGGAGGAGTTCAAGACTTTACAGGTCAAGACCTTAAGCTATCTGATCATGCTTATACCTACTTTGGGCAACAGCTGGATCAAGTGGCCTGTGGAAATTGCTTTTAGCCTACCTTATTCTATGACTTCTTCATCTAGGGCACCATTAAAAACAATAGGCAAATTACGATTTGCTTACATCTTGCTTCATGTAATGGAAAAAAAGAACATATATAAAGGTGTTGTTGGTGTCTTATCTCATACAATCGCTAATTCTATATGCTTTTTCATACTTTACCTTTTTCCTTTCATTGACAAACTAGATTGGCATTGTTCATAATATTTCAAGTGTTATCACAGTGGGAGTACATCTGAAGTTGTGTACTTAAACTGCCAAAGAGAGTGAGATCAGCATTGAGCATGATACATTACTTTGCTATTGTTGGGAAACATTTTTTTCTTCATGAAATCAGCTTTAATCAGTGTCATCAGAAGTCATGTAAATTCCCACAGGCTGACACTACACATTCAGCAATTCAGCAATCAGCAGCCGCAACACGTTTGAGCTGCCAGAAGTTTTTGTAACCCCCTACTGCTTCAGTAACAAGGAGAAAAGCTTTTCTTTAACCTCCTGCCTTCTCCTGTGGGACCTAACCTGCCTTGTTTGGCTTATGTTGGGTGCATGTGAACAGATGCTTGAGCCTTAAGCAAACCTGCAGGACAAGCTTCAGTATATGTATCTCCTTGTTGGTGTATGCACCCTGAACGCTCAAGGGGGTCACCTATATAGCACTGTTTATGCTGTAAATTGATGGAGTCTCCCTACATTGACATAGAAGGTATACTTAGCAGTATCCTAAATAAAAGATTAGCAATTGACTGAAAGTTGGGCAAGATCATAAGAGATTTTAGTGTTTATGGATTTTTTTCTCTCAAAGGATGAATAGTAGTATTTTCTGTAGCTTAAGTTTCAGGCCTGTTAAAGAGCTTAATGGAGTAGGGAAACAAAAATTATGGTGATGCGCATGTTAAAGACAGTGTCCTTGTCAGATGTAAATGGTCACAAGCTCTTTGCTTGAATAAGGTGAAATAGGGATAAAACATCTGAAGTGACACTGTGCTTCAAGAGCCATTAAAAGTATTGTAGATTATAAGGTAAATGGGAACACAAGTGAAATCTCTTCAACTAACGGATGGGTTGGATGTTGTGCAAGCCTCCTTGAGGCATTCACCTTTCTTGACCTGCTGCTTCTCACTGAGATCTCAACTCTGACAACTTAGGAGACAGCCTATTGCCTGCCAGGTAGTGGCAGAAAGCAGTTTTTAGGAATGGGTATCTCTGAAAGACAGTGACATTCGACTTTGTATTGTATGATTTCTTCTTTCATAAAAATACCAAAAATGGCAAACTTGAGCCCTCTGAGAATCTACAGCTTTGAATGCCTGTAAAGAAGGACCATCTGTCCACCAGTGTCCCCTGACATGGTTCAGAAGATAATTACTTTTGATCTATGCTAGTTATTCTATTCACCTCAGCCATGTCATACAGTCATTTTAGAAAGTATCAATGATATGCTATACATGCAGGAAGAATGTTTCTCTGTCATCGCTATTTGTTCATTACTGTTGCAGGAAAACCAGCTGCTCTACTGGCAGGATTCCTGGCATCCAAGGACACGAAAGATATCAAATTTGAGTTCTGGTCTGCTACTGTTTTATTAAGAAGGCATTAATTGGGCAAATATTTTTTTTCTGGAGCTGAGCTTGTAAAGTTTTTCCATAGACTTCTAGATTTTTTTCCAGCTGAACCTGTACTAGCAATCCCTTATAATATAAGATCCTGTGCATTCCTCATGGGCTTTCCCCTAACAAGAAAGGCAGAGGTCTCACAAACACATGAATACTGCTTACAGCTTAGTTATGACCTCTAAGTCACCAGTTGAAACTTCAGGAGCTGGCTAAATTTCACAAGTGTTCACAAGCCTGCCGATGTCAGCACTCTGCATTTCCAGTTGTAAGGAAGGAGGGAAGGTGTCCATCATCCCTGCTCTCAGACTGCATTTCAAATTTTTAATACAGTTTGCCAGGATGAAGTGCTGTGCATGTTCAGAATCCTGAATAATTCTAATAAGTTATGCCTCCCAAAAGCAGATTAAGAAAAAATTAGATTACATCTCTGTATTTCTTTTTCTGTAGGCTTTTATTTGTATACTATCTCCACAAAAGTACGGATGTGCCAAGAGCAGTCTTGTCTGCCCTATTGTTTTATACAGCTATGTGTAAGCTATGGTATTGTCTATACTAGATTCCATATACAATTACTACATCCACCCAGGGCTTTTTAATAAACAAAAGAAATGAAACTATAGAGAGACTTCTAACATCATAAAGTAATTAATCCATATAAGGAGATTCTGATTGTTTTTCAGTTTAGTCAGTTCATTCTAAGAAGAAAAAATTTCATATCAGTTTCAAATCTTTGAAGTTTCTTTAGTCAGATTAGATTTTTATTTTAAAACCACAGACTCCAGATGTCCAGATGTCTATATCCTTGTGGATAATTACATCAGTTTATCTTTTCAAAGTGTAAGTAGGTATCTAAGGTTACACGTCATGTGAGAAATGGTCAAAATTTGGAGATGAAGTGACATTTTCTTCTATATTCTTTATCTCCAGGCCTCCGACATTTTTTGTCACTTCTGCAAAACAAGCCATAAAATATTTAATGTCTCTGCGGGTGACAGCATTATCTTTCAAATTTTATACAGTCTGTAAGGAAGGTCCGGATTATTTTAAGAGCAATATAGTGGAAGCAGAGGAAAAAATAAGTTATATCATCACAAAGCTTAGAAATAGTTATGATTGCTTATCATGAGCTATTATTTTCCTTGATTAAGTTCAGAAATGAAAGTAATATTTCAAGGTACACATTTCATGATAACGCTCATTTTTTTGCAGAACATTTCCACACTTTTACTATTTAAGGGTCCTCTACTGCAAGACTTCAGAATAGGAGTCATACAGGATAAATACATTCTATGTAAAATGGTAAAAAGCTCTTGCCTATAAAAATATGCCTGATCATTAGTAGTTCCTTTTTAATTTCTATGATGCATATTAGAATTGAACAAACTATTTTCTGGTATCACAGAAACTTAATGAAGAAATTAAATAAATGAATATGAAATAGTAGTTTCTGCTGATTATTTGAGGCTTTAAAAATTATTAAAATAGCTCTGTAAGAGCAAAAAGGCTCATATCTATTAGATTGTCTCTTTTTCTTATTATTCTTGTCTATTTTTGTCTGTTGCAGAAGCAGAAAGAAAAAAGCTGAAAAAATATTATAAAGAGACCATTAAATTGGTCAGAATTTGGGGTTTTGGTTGATTTTCATTTCAATTTTAAAGTTAAATTGAATTATTAAAAGTGCATTAAATTTCAATTTCATTTCAATTTTAAAGTTAAATTGAATTATTAAAAGTGCATTAAATTTATTATAGAAAGCAGATGAAAACTTAATTTCAGAAAAGATTTTTTTCTGGAGAAAAGGAAAACCATTATCTAAAAAAGAAAACAGAGCAACTCATCTGTCTTTCCAGATTTTGGACAGAGTAAGGAAGGAATAAAAGCCTGCACAAAATCATACTGGAAATCTGTCGACTTAATACTTTCAAATCTCAAACCAGTAATTTACCATAAAATTATATGAAATTCTGTATTGGAATAGATAGGGTTTTTTTGGAGGTAGAATCTCTGAGGCAACATAGGATAAAAACTGCAAGTGAATCTAAATAATTTACTGCATAGAAATTACTAAGTTACAAGAACTGTGAACTTTGAGCCTAGCAGTACCTATGCATATACTGGAGCATCTAATGGGCAACTCATCCCTCCCACCACTTTTGCTGTGGTGTGATACACAGAGTTTCAGATTTCGCTGGCCTTGTGAAACCACTGATAAAGCTGTCAATAGGTTTATTTACAGATACCAGAGTAAGTACATCTGCACTCACAGCTCTTCTGCTATAGAAAGATTATTTAACATCCTTATGCCTCACGAAACACATTCTCAAAACAAAAAAAAAGGTAGGAAACTGTGTTTTACTAATCATCAGATTTTAGTACTGGACAGGAGTTTCAAGGATAAATAAATTATGCACTCAACCCTCATCACATGAAAACTGAGGTATCATTGAACTGATGGGCATCTTCAGAAAATGACTGTCAATTAAATATGTTATTTTAGGAAAGTAATAGAAATAATTATCTCTTGTGCCAAGAGAGAAAGAATTAGCACTAAGAGGCTGTGATGAATCAATAGAATCAGTCAATAATGAAAAATTTTTACAGTTACTTGACCTGATTACAAAAGATGATGTTGTTGCAAATCTGGGTAGCCACATGTAGTAAAATACAAGTCAATGGCATCAACAGGTTCAGCCTCATCCAGAGAAAAAAGAATGCTGGTAACACAAGTAAATTGTGGAATTTGGGGAAATATGAGTATAGGACAAGAATAACTACCTTAAGAACATTTTCTAATACAATAGAGGAAGATGGAATTTCTGGGGAAAAAAGATCTTTTACAATGGCTTTAGATATTTCTGGGAGAGAAGGCTGAGTGAGTATTTTGATATGAAGATTTTGGATACTCTTTGGCAATCATTATATCACCTCAGTCTAACCTGATTTATAGACCATGCATCTAATCCATACGGAGAACTTCATCAAAATAAGTTTATTAGCCAATGGGTTTACATAAAGATATCTTGGATATTATTGCACATTGACATATAGACTTTCTGTTATTTAGTTTTTCTGGGAACTGTTGGAGGAAGAGAGCATAGGTGTTTCATCTTTCACTGAAACAGACATGTTAAACATCCAAGTAAGTACAGGCAGGGCCATCTAATTTACCAAAGCAACATTTGAAAGAGATCATCAAACAGATAAAACAGTTCTCAATTTGGACACTGCTCTAAAATGGCTCCCTTAATTAGTTACAGATAAATAAGCTGGCGAAAAGCAAGAGAAGGATAGTATAGAAGAAGAGAAGGAGGCATCTCAGAGGAGAGAGCAGCTCATTGACCAACAAGATGGGTTCTCTCAGGGAAGGTCAGCTGAAGGACTATATTTTTCAGGATCTAGGAAAATATTTTTGACAGCATAAAGAGAGAATTTGCAGATCTGATCTTGGTAAAAGTACAAAAAAATGTATTTTCTTTTTCCATTATTTTTCAACCTTTCTAAAATTAACTTCTTGTAAATGTTATGTGTTATTGTTACACTTACCTCAGTTGGCCCCAGCAGCTAATTCAGGAACTTATATTACAAGTTAGAAGTGATAGTCAGGAAAGCCCTCTGATGGGGGCTTTGCTTAAGATTGCAAAGATGCTCCTGATCCCCTAAAGTGTTGAGAGATTTGTGCTGTGCTGTGCTGTGTGTAAAACCATATACTAAAATCAAAAATGTAGTCAAAAGCGTCTGCTTAGAAACTGCTGAGTCTTCTGGGCTAGTAGCAAGATTTTGTTTATGGATTGCATATGTATATTGATTTTATGGAGGTTGTCCTGGTTCATTTCACATCTCACCTAGTGAGGTTAGGATGAGAAGAGGATAACTGGGAGGTGGGTGGCCCATCCCACATTGATGGGGAGTGCTCTACAGAGCCTGAGGCTGTCTCCAAAACATCTCTGAGATAGCTGAACCTGAAGAGGATGAAATGCTTGCTTGGAAGAATCCCTTAGGATATGGCTCTGTTTGATGGTCATTCTCTTGACGGGAATAGGAAACATTTAGTTAGCTTCAATTAGGATTAGTCTGGATTCAAATTTTTCCCTACTTCCTTAAGTCCTTTACATTTCTTATTTTTTAGTAAAAGTAAGAGTTTTAGTTCAAACTCTTCAGAGTTGACATTCAAATAACGCTTTAGTTTTTCCTTATGTTTTCAGAAAAAGATGTTTTTATAATAAAAGCTATTTCCAGGTCACACAGTCACAACCACTTTAACACCAGAAAATCAAACTATTTTCAATTCATCATTATAATTGAAGCTTTATTCCTTAATTTGGGAAAGATAGAAAGGTCTAATATTATGCAGCTTTGCTTATGAACAATGCCATAGGCATAAAAGGGTTAGATAGGGCACTAAATATATTATTTTTATAGATATTTGCCTTTGCCTATATGAGATGAAGTCAGTGGGTTTTGTATAACTATGAAAAACCAGGGTATTTACTCAACCTTGACAATTGTTGTCTTTTGAAGATATATGTCTAGAACACATCAGATAGGTTTGATCTGATACTAAACTTGTTTTCTCTCATATGAAAAACTGAGACCTACTTGGATGTGAAGGAGATTAAAACAACATTTAAATCTATCTTACTTTTTTAATTGCTAAAAGATTCCTGTGTCTTGCTGTTTTCGGAAAAGTTGGCATGTTGAGAAACAGCAGTTATGCAATCTAGTAAAAGCCTTGAATATCTTTCAAACTGTTGGTAATAATGTATGTTAAAAAGTATTTCATTCTGGCTTTCGTTTCTCATTGCTTATCTGAGCTTTTTTTTTGACTCTGCATAGATTTTAATTCCCGCTAGGTAGCAGCTAGAAATAGTTGGAATCTCTCCACAATTTAGTTTGAGGACTTTTTCCATTCTTCTGCTGCAAGAGCTTATTGGGGTCCCTGGAATGTCTTGTAACTGTAGAATCAGCAGTATAGGACCAGAGCTCCTGTTGTAGTGTTAGAAGTACCAGAGACAAGACAGACATCAGTGAAAGGAACTAAAGCAAAGGAAACTTAAGATTTTTTTTTCTAAACAAGTTTACCTTATTCAGAGGGGACTTAATTTTCAGTTTACATGCAATATGCCTAGACTTTAGAGTATCTATAGGATGCAGCTGACCACAGGCAGCAGCTGAAAGACTAGGCCAGGAGCTCATTAGGTCATGACTAATACATCTGTGTAAAAAGATTGGATTTTGATAGGATAAGGAACACAGATAAGCAATGTGAGAAGCCCAGAATGCCAGCATTTATGATGCTCTGGAAGCATTTCTGAGTGTGATGAATATAGTTTACTGTGTAATGAATATAGTGGAACACCAGAAAGCTCAAGTCCACATTGTCCCCTCACACACACCCAAGAATACCTATAGAAAAAGAAGAGCACTCTTCTGTGCACATGTGGTCTGTAGAGCCTATGCATTGTTCGTATGGATTTCATATGTACCAAAGGCCCTTCATAATTATTTAGAAGTAGTCACGGTAGCAGGACCTACTCTGTCTTTTGTTTCTTCTTTCAGAAGCACTTCGATTAGTATCGAAGTAAGAATATGAGGAGAGAAAAAAACCCTCTCCTTTTGTTCTCCTGAAACAACTCATATGTGAACAGCATTGCTGTTTGTACTCATCTTTTCTCTCTGAATTGGAGCTAGAAGAGTAAATGGAGATGAACCATTTTTCAACCCAGCTCCCTTAGGCAAAATTTTCAATTCAAGTTTAAAGTTGTTTTTCTGATCATGTTATGTGTGCCACCCTCTTCTTTTCTTCCTTTTCTTCTTTTTGAATCTCTGTCAAATGTGGTTGAATCTTGCCAACGGCTGATAGGTTCAAAGAGAGAGATTCAGAAAAGTGGTAAGAGGAAGAATATCTTGACATTCCTTTTATTAGTCTGCAGCATGCACTTAAGCCTTATGAAAAATCAGGGTATTCACACAAAGTAGGGAAGCTATTAATAACCTAACATTAGGAAAAAAAATCAGTCAACCCTGGTACTTAAATTAGACATTAGAGAATCTGAGTATAGAAGTGAAATTTTACTAATTCCTGCATGTATAGAACAGTTTGTTTTCCTGACATAAAATATCAGACCTTTTAACTGCTATTCCAATGGTTACCTCTAGAAATAATATTAAAAAAAAAGGAAATCTCTCTGATTCTTGCAGCATGACAGCTCTTTTAGATGGCATTAGTCATCAAAAAGATACCAGATCTGCTGCTTTTAATTCTACAAGCATAACAAAGCTGTAGGATTTAGACTTAATGAAAAATAAGAAAGTAGAAAATATTGTCCTTGTTGATATACTGGAACTGAAAAATCTGTAGTGAACAGGAAGAAGGTGTGATGTTATAATTTGAAAGTGATAGCTTCTTCAGCTGAAAAAAAAATCATAAACTATGTAATATATGGTTTATAATGACTTTTTTTCAAGTTTATGTAGCATCATGAGAGCTTATCATTTTGGAAGGGTGAAGAGCCTCTTTTAGGCTCATATATGTGATTGTCTTTAGAAAGTGTTGCCGATCGGGGGTTGGCAAGCCTCGTTCGCTAGCTGGACTGACCTGGGGCTCTGCTCGTCCCAGGGCTATAGAGCATAGACCTCAATATGAGGATGCGGCAAAATGGCGTTTGTGGCGTCGTTTGAATTGTATATATACTCCCACAACGGTGGAAAGATTCACCTACTGCCCAATTAGGTGGCATGGGGTTATCAGTAAGGTAATTAATTATGCCCCTAGCTTTCCGTGACATCGCGAGATCTTCCGAACGGCATTCCCTGTGCTCTATGCCGTATGCTATACCACATTATCTACTTCAGCTAAGCTCTCTACTCTATCAAGCCCCTAAAAAGCATGATAAATTCCCACAAGAAAGGAAGAGCAGTTCGTCACAACTGCCATCTAGAATTTTTCTGAGAAGAAGGCAAAGATTGGTTTTATAATCCAGTTCTTTGCTATTCAGAACATCCTTGGAAGCTTCAACTACATCTACTCAGAATTATTATCGGTAACTTGTCCAACCACACCCTTTCTACAGCTAAAAATCTAGTGCACACAGCATGGATGTTTCAAAGCCTGGCTGGCACTTCGGCTGCTGTATGAGATACCCTTCAGATTTAGGATCCGAATAATGGTCCAAAATATTATTCTAGAGAAAAAGCATAGGCTGAAGGAAGAGATTTCATAGGCTCAAAGAGATTTCATCAGCAGTCGCCTGGAAAACAGGCTGGTCACTGCAGTTAAAGAGCACAGTCTTCCCTGTTGTAACCCAATCCATTTAATAAAAGCTCCTATGTCAGTGATGCACGCAGATTTCATGCACTTCATAGGTAGGAGATGCTTTTTCTTGCTTGTTGCGGATCCCTACATTCTATCTCAATTCACTCCCTTTCCATGCTCCCACCTACAAAACCTCACTCAAAATGCACATTTTTAGATGAAATCTGTACATGAGTTATTAATCTTCCTTGCTCCAAGCATCAAAGCAAGTCACAGCTGCAGGTTGTTACAGTCCTTTCAGTCTAAACTGTCTGCTGTTTTTATGAATGAGTGATGTGGAAAAGTGATATCAACCAGCAGTAGCTCAGCAACATCAAACATACAATTCATGTACCCTTTAGGAACAGGGCTTATGTCTAAATAAAATTCGCTTGCCAACTTCTATCAAGAGCTACTAGTCTCCAGATCAAAGTCTTCCCTGTCTTCCAACTGCTGTCTTCTGGCATTTTCATCTTCATCTTTCATCGCTGCTCTGCAACAAAGCAGATTGTCTCTTTGTGGTGATTACACCATGAATGCTGGGTTTGGACCTTATATAGACAATGTTACTGACAGAAGGAGAATCATCAAACACCACATGAACAAGCTATAGAGATGTGGAAAGCTTCTGTGTTGTGCAGAAACTTTGAACTGGACTTAGTGCAACAGATATTGTATAGCATTAAGGAAGAATATTATCATGGTGTTTATTATACTCAGTAAATACTTTCTACTTTTTATACCAAACACTGGTTTCCTGAGCACAGATATTTTCCTAGAATTTTATTTTCTTTAGTGTGGAATATTGTTCAGTTATAGAGGCAGGATAGTATAAATGCTTTCAGAATTGTTTCTGCAAAACAAACACACAAATATACGAGAGTCTTTTCAGAGAAATGGTAAGGGATCTTGGCAATGTCACTGGAAGCCCAGCCTTAATTACTTTTGAAAGGCTGAAAGAATCAGAGGAGGTTTCTGAAGACTTTCAGAAAACAAATGTCACCTCTATCTTCAAGAAGGTCAAAAAGGAAGATCTGTGGAATTTGGCTAGTCATCTTCACCTTGATCTCTTAGAAGCTGGTGGAGTAAGTAATCCTAGATTTCCAAATATATAAGGGACAAGAAGATGACTAGGAACAGTCAACACAGATTTATGAAGGGGAAATCATGCCTGACCAGCCTGATAGTCTTCTGTGATGAAATGAGTGGCATGGTGGACTAATGTCACCTTGGAGTCGACATGTGATCCAGCACTGTTGAACTTCTTCTGGACAGTGGGACACGGTATACCCTCGCAATCCCATGGGAGTGGTTAATACATTGCATGGTTGTATTCAAAGGGACCTTGAGGGCCTGCAAAAGGGGTTGAGCTCATGGCATTCAGCAGACAAAAGTGCCACTTCTTTCACCTGGGGAGGAATAACCCTAGGCTGAAGGGCAAGCTAAGGGCCAGAAGATGGACAAGTCGACTATTTGCAGCAAAGCATGCCAAAAGCCTCTTGAGCTGCAGTAGGCAGAATATTGCCAGCAGGTCAAGGAAGATGGTTCTTCCACTTTGCTCTGTACTGTCAGGACACACTTGGAGTGCCGGGGCCAATACAGGGCTCCTAAATACAGGAAAGACATGGACATCCTGGCATGAGTCCAGCAAAAGGCTACTCAAATGATTAAGGGATTGGAGGATCTCTCATATAAGAAAAGGCTGAGAGAGCTGGGATTTCAGAAGGAAAGACTGAGGGATATCTTATCCATGTGTATAAATATTTGATGAGGGAGTAATGAAGATGGAGGCACTGACAGTGCACAGTCAGTGGCACTTCTCAGCCACTGATAGGACAAGACACCATGGACAAAAACTGATACATGGGAAATTGCACTTAATTAAAAAAAAAATTCTCTGCTATATGGATGATCAGATCATGTGGCAGGTTGACCATAGAAGTTGTGAAGTCCACAGCTTTGGAAATTTTCACATTCCAACCACACACAGCCAGGGTTAATCTGCTATACCTGACTCTAACACGACCAGGGGGTTGGACCCAATGATCTCTGTTTTTTGTTGGCCTCAGCAGCTACTATTTTTGAGTCTGTGATATATCTATATGTGTCTGCATGTGTGAGTATGCACAGGTGCACATGTACTCTCTGACAGAACTGCAGATGTACTTTAAACAGAAGGCATGTGCATCGGTGCAGGGAGAAAAAGGGATCTCAACTGAACTGCTCTGGGTCAAAACCACGCTGGAACTGGTCAACAAAATCTCACTGGGATTGCAATGGAGTAGTAAGAAAGTTTTATGTTTTGTTGAAAAAGAGTGACAAAAGCAAAGCAGTGAGATGCAGAAGGTTAAAGGCTGCTACCTTTGAAGAGTTTAGTGCACTGTTTGCTGGTGTAGTTTAAGCAAATCAGAAGTGAAGGTGTTTCCTTATCTGGAATGTTAATGAAGGGGAAGTCAAGCGCTTCGCTAAGCAGAATTGCAGCCTGCATGATAATTTGGCAGCTTCTGACAAGCAGTTATGCTGCTTCAAAAGATGCTGTGACATCCCCAAATTTAAAATCATAGGAGGATGACAGATGAGCCACTGAGAAAGCAAGTGAGCTTTCACCTGAACTTTAGTCATGAGACAATATGTGAGCTGTGTGGGATGAGCTATTCTGTAGCACTCAAAGCTTTAGTCTTTTTTAAGAAAATATAATCATAAATCTTCAACAGTAATAGAAATGGGTTAGCAGATGAAAGAAAGATCTTATGATGTGGTTGGTGGGAAAAATTTATCCAAAACATCAAATTTTCTTATAGAAGTCAAAGTAGGCTGAAACGAAGTAGTCTAAGTGCACTCTTTTGTCTGTCCTGTAGCACACTGTCCACTTTTGAGCAGCAGGTGGACAGATGTGATAATAAATCAAATGAAAATTTGTACTAACAGTTTTCTTCATTCTCCATGAATGAAGTCTAAATAAGACTGCCATTGCTAAAGCAGCAGTCTGGTGCTTACTGGAATAGCCAACAAGTAACACACTCAGACTCCAGATCATTGTCAACTTTCAACTCTAAAGGAAAACTTCAGAAGATAGACACTTATTCTGAAACATTCTGACCTTTTTATTAAAAAAAAATGTTTGTTTCAAGAGGAGTTAGATTTTGATGGTATTGCAAAATGCACACTTCTTCCTCCTCTCCTCCAAGTAGCGAGGGAGGAAATGTAAATATGTTTAGCATACATGAGTGAAACCCTGCACTGAAGAAGGAGATGTCTCTTTCCAGTCTTGAAAGTTTGATGGCTATTCTGACTAGAAAAAAGTGTTTTCGGTGAGAGTATAAAGGGCTGGAGGTTGGTTATCTGAAGGTGTATAAAGATGGGATGGCAGAGGGCACTTTCTCAGATGCAGTGTTTAATCTGTAAGCTAGGAAGGTAAAAAACACAGCAGAGTTCTTCCAAAATGACTTTAAAAAAACATTAACATTGCATTAAATATAAGCATAAGAGGTTTAGTTTAGTTTTGAATATTCTAATTTTTCCATATCCACATTGCAAACAAAAAAGGAGGAAAGTCAATTTTCATTTTGTTTGCATAACAAAAAATTAAAGAGCAGATATATATATTCTCTGCCTGGCCTGACTTCTTAAATCATATCATTTGGGAAAAGGGAGAGCTTACTGCCAGATTTGTGCGCTACACTATTTTTTTTTCTGGCTAGTTTACATTAAAATCATTATACATTATACGAAGTGAACAGATCATTATGGAAATACAACAATGTTGACATACACTCAACACTTTCACATCACCATTTTCCATGACAAATGTCATTGTCCATGACATCTCAGACAAAAGACTTGTCTAAACAGGTTTGTATTATCAGTAGCTATAGAAAAAGTGAGAAAAAATAAAACAGCTCCAAAACCATAAAACAACTCCCCAAAAAAGTCTATCTGCCAGTTCTAAGTTCTTTCTACAAGCATATAAGCATTACTACTATTGCATATGAGAGAAACTGAAAGACATATCTTTTTAAAAAGGAATAAAGTCTGCCTGTAAAGGCTCATGGTTTCCTAAATACTATGTTCATGAAAGAAGAAAGCTATATGTGCCCACTCATATGTGTAGGCACACCTGTATTTTTTACAAACAACTCTGACGTATTGTTTACTTTTACAAAACATTAGTAGTATTTTCTTCTGTAGCTATACCAAGTTGGATTAGATCCTTGTTGATATACAGAAGGTGCCTGATTACTTCAGATTGAATTTGCTCACTGCAGTCCTTCAGCTTAGGTGGTTCCCTGGCGATCTCTTTGCATTACATTTTAAATGCATCATTTGCTTTGAACACTTGGAGGCCTTTTAAAGTTTCACTGATTTAGCCTTTGTGGTAAGGATTTATGATCTTTCAAAACCTGCCTGGATGCCTCCCTGTGCCACATGCTCTAGGTGTGCCTGCTGGAGCGGGAAGGTTGGACGAGATGATCTCTAGAGGTCCCTTCCAACCTTGTATTCTGTGATTCTAAAAGTTTATAGGTAGAGGAAGGGGGGAGTGAGTGTCTTTTTGTTCTTGTTATTTTTCATTAAGCTTTTTATTTTATAAAAAGCATTGGATGTTTCCTCTGATGATCAGCATTTAAAATGACTTGGAATACTTATTCTGTTAATATGTCTCATCATGAGTAATTCATTTAAGCTATTAAAGGCCTTCATTTTGTCTTCAGAATGTTTATTCTGACACACTGGTAAAATACAAAGTTTTTTTTAAAACATTAAGTATATAAAAATGAAAAAATATAGTGAGATATAGATAAGAAAAAAATGATTTGAGGTAAACACTACAGTTATTGGACTTTTTGGAGAAGGTATTACAGATAGGCAGAGCTCTGCTTAAATAGTTTGATGAAGTACTTCTTATCTTACTTCTTAATGTGTCTCAGACTACCTCCACCCTTCTTTCTTCCCAGATGCTGTTCATAGCAAGAAAACAGTCACAGAATTACAGAGTGGTTGAGGTTGGAAGGAACCTCTAGAGATCATCTAGTCCAACTCCCTGCTCCAGCAGGGACCCCCAGAGCACAGGGCACAGGGCGGCATCCAGGTGGGTTTGGAAGATCTCCAGAGAAGGAGACTCCACAGCCTCCCTTGGCAGCCTGTTCCGTGGCTCTGGCACCTTCACAGGAAATAAGTTCTTCCTTATATGGAGATGGAACTTCCTGTGTTTCAACTTACACCCATTTCTCCTTGTCCTATCACTGGTCACCAGTGAGAAGAGTTTGGCCCCTTCCTCCCTACATTCCCCCTTCATGCACTTACACATGTTAATCCTATCCCCTCTCAGCCTTTTCTCTTTCAGAGAAAACAGGCCCAGTTTACTCAGTATCTCCTCATACGAGAGATGTTCCAGTCCCTTAATCATTTTGCTTGCCCTCCACTGGATCCTCTCTAGAAGCAACACATCTTTCTTATATGGGACAGCCCAGTATAACTTCTCTTCCTCCAAGATCTGCACCTAATTTCTTTAGAAATAAATCTGACCAAGTTGAAAAATGCTTTCCCAGTCTGGCTCAGCTTATTTATAAATTTACATATGAAGTGTAAAAGCAGATTTTATACTTACAAATTTATGTATGTCTAAGTATACAGATGTTTAAAAGTATGCGTATAGATCTGTTTGTATAAGTCAACAAGTAAATGATTTTTTCTAATTTTATATCCTGAATATCATAAAGACTATGTATGCACAAATTAAAATAACTTTTTCATCAAATGCTTTCTAAATGAAAGATTACTCTTTCTCAGAGACTTTAGCTGTGAGAGGTCCATAGGGCCTTAATTATTCTATATCTGGAATTTCATACATACATGATGGAAAGAGAGAATGAGAAGAGAGAAAGAAAGAGAGAGAAAGCAAGTAGAAGACCCAAACAACAACAAAAGACTAAAAAATGAGTAGAAAAGATAGAGAACTGGAAGGAAGGAAGAGAAAGATAAAAATGAAAATATGGGAAAAAAAGAATAAAAGAACGAAAGAGAGAAAAAAGAGAAAGAAAAAGAAGAAAATGAAAAAGAAGGAAGGCAAGCAGGCAGAAAAGAGTGAACAAAAATCTGACCTCTCAGTAGTCAACAGCCTTCTAGTCTGATATTCATCTGGAATGCAATAAGCCAGCTTTAAACCATTCTTCAGAGAGGAATAAAGGCTGTTTCCTGACCATCCCTCCCCATTGAGGTATGATATGGGTTAACTTTGCTTTCTTTTTGTTCCTCTGACACAGAGTGATGCAGAAAGTCAGTTGTTGTAGGTTACTTATGAAAAGAACTGCCAACCATAAATTTTTTCTTATAACATTGCTTACTTGAACTCTACATTTTTAATACAGCTTGTGCTTTAGTATGGACAGTCCATTCTTTTAATCTGAAGTTCTTTGGGACTGTATAAAAATGCTCCAATATCCTTCCATCTTCTTATCAAGTTGAAGGACTACAACCAGATACTTAGAGAAATTTATTTGTACCAACAAAACTACATACATGTTAAAAGAAAACAGCTCCTGCCCACTCATTGGTATTTAGGAAGAAGAGACACAACAGATTGCTTTCAGTAAGACAAGCATGAGACCACTGTAAAGTTGCCAACAAAAAAACAATACCTTACAAACCTTTTATTTATTTATTTATTTTCCAATATATCCTGAAAATGTTATGAAAAGAAGAGAGGGAAGAGAGAGAGAGAGAAAAGCTATGCACCCTCTTAGCCATTTGGCTTTTTGTTTTGACTCAAGTGATCTCTGACCATCTATGCACTCCATTTCATTAATTGTTTCAACTAGATACCACCGTGCCAAGCTCGGTGTCACCACAGTCAGATCACTTTTTCTTTATTATTAAAGGTCATTTTCAGAATAACCTTGTTCTTTTCCTTGGAGTACTAAAAAATAGTAATGTATGTAGCCTTTGGGGATAAGAAAGGCAAAATTCCTTTAGAAGGGAAAAGGTCAGTTAGACATACGAGTTCCCAGTCAAATAACAATATTTGAAATCTGAGAAACTATAATTGTCTGTTGATTCAAGGAATAGAGGCAAATATGACACATAATACTAGTTGACACGCCACTAGGAAAGATGTGCCACAGACAACATGTGTAGTTGTTCCACAGACAAGATGTGTAGTTCTGAAAGCAACTATCTATAAACACTCTGGTATTTGTAGGGTCATATATGGATTTCATGGAAAAATAAACCATGGAGGCAAAGGATGTTTTTCTGAGTTTAAACCATTACTAAGTGCACCTCAGAATGGTCAATAAAATAGTGTAATTCAAACTTGTTTTTTATAGAAGGAGAAAATCCTTTAGGAGTTTCTAGTAAGCATTGCAAAAGGTCAGAAGGTAATTTACCAGCAGCAGTGCTAACTGAGCCAAAGATATTTTCAGGAGAGAATTAATGAAGTATTTGAAAGTATGCATTGCATAACTATCCATTCTCTGCTCTGCTTTCCTCTCTATAGGTGTTGACCCTGACATTTATGAACTCCCAAAACTGAAGATGAGCAGAGGACAGTGTCTACATATATATAAGTGAAAAGCACCAGAGATAGGATCAGAAACAAAATCATGAATTCAGTATTGGAAGCACGAAGAGTTGCAGCAGCATGGGAGCATCTATATGTTGGGAGGGAAGGGAGGAAGTAGGCATCAGCATTCTTCCTCTCTAGTTGGTTACCAAAGAGGAGGAGGTGTCAGTGGTGAGGACAAGATATACCAATCTGTTTTTCAGCTCGGCAGCTGACAGGAGAGCACTGTTCTTTGGAGCTGCTGGGATGTCCTTCTGTGACAGAGAAAAAAAACAGAAATTGGTATTTCTGAGACCAGACATTTCTATAGCAAAACATTTCTGATTTTTTTTTGAGAAGTATAGGTGGCAGAAGAAAAAAAAAAAAGGGAGGAAAATCCCCCCCTTCTTTCATAGTAAGTCTACCTGGCACAGTTTAAATGAGGTAATAAGAGCTGAGAGATATTTAATGTCCAAATGTCTTAATTTCAAACATCCCAGAAGTCTCAAAAATCTATAGATGGAAATATATTTACACTGCACTGTTTTACAAGGATCACAATTCAAGTTTGTTTTCAGCCTTTCTATATCTGAAAACTACTCAAAGCCCTCTTTCTGTTCCTGGCAGAGAAATGAGAATGCTTAGATCCACATTTCTCAAAACAAATAGAAAAATACAGGAATAAGCTACTTACCAAACCTGGAATATTAACAAACAAAATTGTAGTATGTCAAAAGCTTTCCAATTTAGCATGAAATGATAGACAGAGAGGCACAAAGTTTCTGAATGCAAAGGAGAAGATGATGTTAGCAACAGGACCCGTCTTTCATGTATCTGACATAATTACAGTTCTTTCAATTTCCTGTCTAGTGATTACCTTTATCAAATCCTTATTTTTTCTCACAGGACTCAATTTATCTGGAATTATGTCTAGCAGTTACTAATCCTCAGCAGTTGACAGGCAAGCAGATATGCTTGTTGGTACCAGACTCAACCCTACAGGCATTGATGATGATCCTGTAACTAGCAATCAGGCACCACAAGGGTCCCACATGGGTCAAAACCTGTTACAGGTTATTCATCCTTTTACACTGGGAGCCATTTTGACAATGACACTTTAATGGGAATTAAAGTATCTTCAGATATAAGAGTTTATAAAAAATAAAGAGTTTATAAAAAGCAACCCCTGCAACTTTGATGTATATTCAATATTTTATCCCATTCATTAGGATTTGGTGCACTTGAAAGACTTGTACAGCCACAAAACATCTAGTTGTATATAGCAGGTATTTCCTCTTGCGGATAAGCCACTTCTATAACTTGCTAACATACAGAAAACAATAGATCTTTTCCTTTTGTCCTTGAAAAGAATTTTGCTATCTGAGCTATATAGGCAAGGGATACAAAGCCATAATTTTGCAAAGTGGACGTGGATATTTGTTCCTGTGGTTGAATTAGGACTCTGTGCAGACAAAGCAGGGTTGAGGATCTGTATAGGATGCATTTACGGAGTTCACTAAATAATTAGTCTTACTTCTACACCAACTGAAAAAAAAGTAAAAAGCTGTTCCTTTTATGGGTTTAAACAATAACAATGGTCATTAGAAAGACATCATGTTCTGCTGAATAAAATTGATAATGATCATCTTCCTATATAAACAACTCATGTCTCTTTTTTTTCCATTTAATCAGCTGTAGAATACCCTTGTGTATAAACACTTATGGACAATGTTCAAAATTACTTCTAAGCAGACAAATCAGCTTACTTGATATTTCATTTCGCCTTTGTGAACATATACATGGTTTCATAGTTTCAATTGCTTCACCTATCAGGGAAAATCTATATTAGTTTCTCATTAGTAAAATCCATTTAAGGGTCTCCAGGAGGTAAATTATTTTTAAAATTAGTTTTTATTTTATTAGTCAGGTTGCATGGTGTCAAAACTACAGAGTCAGTGGCACATTAATATTGATACAATCAGTCTGTGTCTCAGTTTGGTGCGACACCGTTAACCTTCTCAAACTAAGAAATACTTCTAGAGAGACAACACATGACTTTTAACTAATTACTCCAGGATATAATTTTAGAGATTTTTTTAATTCCTATTTGTTTTATGTATCAGAGAAAAGTAAGGAAAAATTCAATAAGCATTATTAGCTGACAACCAGAGGAGAAACTTTTGTAAGATCTTACAATGTGGCATGTGTGAAGTGTTACATATATCTTTCCAGAAGCTTTTCGCAAAGCATTTGACTTTCAGATGCAGAAAAAGAAAAGAAACAGAATGCTAGTTTGTATAAAGCAATACTGTCTACTTTGGCATATGAAATTGATGTGTTAGTAAACTTTCCAAAAGTACAAATATTGCTAAGGAGACATTTACTCTTCCAAGTCATACATACACTCTTGAAACTTTACCCAGAGTCCTGCCAGTGCTTGAGTTATCAAGAGCTTGTAACACAAAATACTAGAGAGGAATAGTGTGAGCAAGCTGCACATCATTCTTGCTCCAGAACACTACTTTTCCTCTAGCACACCTGACATTTTGCTTTGCAGTAGAACCAGGCTGATGGAGGAAGTGATAATGACAGATAAATCAATTCTCATTTTTACTCTACACACTGACTAATAAATACATTAGTTAGATCATTAATATCATTACTGTAGGCACTTTGTCCCTTCACCCTTGCTGAAACTTCTGCATTCTTGCATATCATCCCATAAAAATGTTGCCAAAATGCTACCTTACGGTAGGTTGAACTCAGAGATGCTGTGTGAGGTGATATTGGAAAGCTGAACAGTACTGAAAGATTACATTGTGAACCTGGCAGGCAGGCATTATTTTAATGACATGACAGTGAAGTGAAACTGATGGCAGGGGAGAGTAATGAAGGTTTATTGAAAATTCTGTATACACTGGGACAAAACCATGATCTAGGGTCACCTCTGCAGCACAAGAGAGAAATTTGGCCATGGCTTTGTTTAATATTAAATCCCAAACTGCAATTAATTGATTAGGTAAATGAATGAAGCAACTGGAGGAGTTATTTGTGCTACAATCTTTGATGTGGGACAATGCAGAAAATAGTATAAGGATTTTTTAATGCACTTACCACCAATTTTTAATAACATGTCACTCATAGCAATGAAACAGTATTTTACTCAAGGATGACTAAAGCTTCCATGCTTTATGAAATTCTTAATGATGGGAAGGAGTAAAACAAGGAGAGGCTTTAGAGAACAGCAGTGAATTGTGAGCTCGAGTTTGTCTACATGTCAGTATTGCTCCTATGTTGAGATAGGCAAGAGCACCTGCTCTGCTGTAAGTTTTTACTTCTAGTGCAACACCAAAACAGTTCAATGGCACATATAAAAGTAACAGATGTGTCCTCACTGGACAAAATCACTATGAAAATGAGCTGGAAGATGATCACACTAGTTTTTCTTATACACACTTTTCCCCCTTAAAGCTGTAGTAAAGTAGCTCAGAATTTTCAAGGAATAGTATTTTAATATGTCATATGTATCAGCCTCCACTGTGTATTGTGCTTGAGTGTGCAGGACCCAATGTCTGCTCTCTATTATGGTGGCACACATTCACAGGAATAGAGAGGATCACCGATGAGTGTGGATGCCATGGGAGATACCATGACAGGCCTCATCTGTTTGCACACATCTTCTCCATAATACAGTTTCTATGATCAGGATTCTTCCATAATGCAAATACACTCTCAGAAAGACATCTTCTAAACATTTTAATGGACAGTATCCAGATTTCCTTTGCTGTTTCTGTAATGAAATAACTTGCTACTTCCATACTCCTGGTAAAGCACTGCTTATCAAAGTGCTTCTAAAAATAGCCCCAACTGGCTTGCAATTCATTTCTTTATTCATGTCTTTCTTATAAACGTACTGATGAAAATTATTTCAGCCAAAACAAAGTTAAAATACTTCCTCTTCTTTTACTAGATTCTGCTATTGGGCTGTCACTGTTGTATTTGCATATGTAATCTGTTCATGAAGTAAAGGTATAAATTAGACTACTAGAAATGTTAGTTCAATTTGTTTTTCTCTAAAATCTGAATTCACTCTAAGGTAGGAAAAAATAAAAAGACCTCTTTTGTGTTCAGGTATTTAAAAGCAAGGAAATATTAGCACTTCCAGTATTTTCTTTTGAATTCGTATTGTGATAAACTACTATGTTCAATTCATTTAAGAGTTTTTTCAATACTGATTCAGCATTTACTTGCTTCAAAATGTGACTAAAACATTGAATCTTTCAAAAGATTTTCTCCTGTTTAGTTCTCTGGTCTAAAATAAACTAATGTAATATACTTGGAATATACACATGGTTCTGCTGTTTTACTCTAGGCTATACATCAGCTTCCTGTACACCAAATGTCTGTCTAACAAATCTGACTCTTCTAATCAGCTTGCTGAAAAGTCTACAGTTACAAAATCCTTTCAATTTTACTTTTTTTTTCCCAGATAGAATTGCTGAAACCACTTCTAGTCTCTAAATAGATAAATAATTCTCCTTTTGCTAAGATTTTTGCTATTTCTTCAGCAGTATATAGTCAAGACTATTGTTGTTCTCTATTCCCAGTTAGATTTCAAGGTGCCAGACATATTCTTATTTCAGTCATTTCAGAGCTGTTGGCAATTGCCATTGAGTTAATGCAATATATGTAGGTTCTTGCTTTTTCCTCTCTGTTTTGCTGTTCTCTAATACAGCTTAACAATCTTTTCTCTTTCCTTTGTAATGCCACCATTACCTTCCCTAGTACTTTTCTACTAGTATAACATTGAGTTTATTTTTATGGCTTGTTTTCCTGGAACATACCCAAGTCATTCAAATACAGTCTGGTATGTTGTAAACACGTCAGCATTCACTTCTTCCTGCTTTACAATATTGACTCTACATTTATGCTTGTTACTATTGGCAAAGCCAGAATTGCTTACGAGCCAAGCACCACGATGTAAAAATAAGTGTTTGCTTCTATTCTTTCCTTTTAGAAAGTACAGCTGAAGTGAAGTTTCCCAGATGCTTGCTTCCCTCTTCTGGAAGAAGGCTGATCCTATGCAGAGCTGTGTAGCAGTGGTGCCTGATGATGGGTCAATGTTCTGCTCCTCCTTTGAAGTGGCACAGACAAGTACAGTCATAATTACCACACTTGTCTTCTCCTACAGTCACTGCATGCTTTTGATAAACAGTTGTACTGGCTGTATTTCCAGTTACAATTTTCAAAAACCAAAACCTTGTGTGAAGAGAGATTTTGTCGACCATCTGCTACACCATTCTCTTTTGTGCTTGAGTAGAGCATTTTTAATGATCTCATGTGCATAACATCCTGCCTTTAGCCATATTTGGATTTTATCCTCCTCCTCTCCTGTTTGGTGGGTGATTGTGTGAAAGTGTGAAATGGAGCTCATTTTAATCAAAATCCTCACAGGACAGGATGTTTGATGATGTTCCTTATTTCTCTTGATCATAATAGAAGTTCACAACTGACTTCTTCATGATTTTCTCCATGCAACATAGAACATGCATGCCATTTCTTCTGTAACAAGAATGTTTTCTTCCAAGCTAGTGTCCGCTGCATTGACATGTTACACTACAATTTCTTTTTCTGTGCAAAAAATAAATCTTTTATATTCTCAAATTCTTCTTGAGTCCACAGTTTGCTTTCAATTAATATAAAAACAATGCTTCTTTTAAAAATCTGTTTTTCTTCAACATAGGAAAGTCTTCTGCCTCATGGAGAAATGAGGAGCTTGAGAAATGAATGAGCTTGCAATGATTTCATGAAATGTACACTGTTGTCAGAGTGTTTGTGGAGTAGCCTCAAAACAAGATACTCACAACTCAGTGATATATATCAGGCATATATTTCCTCAGTGTGATGGACATAGCAAGTTAACAGCAATTACTTTAACGGATTTCTATATCATGCTCACACAAAACAAGGCCCCTGCTCTAGACCACTGTCCCCCAACACAAGACTCATGTGAACAGGACACTCTTTCCAATCTCCACCATATCCAACAGTTTGAACAGCTCAGCCCTGCTGTATCCGGTTCCACCTCATGCTCAAACTTTAACAAGGCATCAGATGCCTGTGGATATGTCCACCACACAGAAGACTAATGTTTGCATTATTTATGGTTTTCTCTTTTAGATAGTCAATGTAGGCTGCTGATATCCTTGTTAATGATGTGTCCTCAGGCCAATCTGTGACTTTCTCCCTTTCCAAAGACCATCAGCAGTTGTGACTAGGCTGTCTGGTATGGGATGGGTCTCCCATCCCAGATGTGTTACAAAAGTATGAAGTTGGCAGAAGTTAGGTGACAAAATTCATCTGTTTTTTCATTGTTTCCCTGCTCATATTTCATAAATCTAGTTAAATTGAACTAGGACGATGTAGTCAAGGTCTCCTTTGTCTGAAAAGTGCCTTCAGATAGTCTTGATCTCTTGAGTAGCTGTCATGTTTACATATTTTGTGTAGGCGTTCATTTAGAGTTTAACTTTCTTTGCAGGTTAGACAATTCACTCTTATTTTGCAATTGGTTATCAAATTTTAATGTTTCTTTCATACATACCATACTTAAACTTTGCCATGAAATATTTGAAATAAGTATATAGAAACTCTGAATATATACTTGTATCTGAATAGATACATTTCATATGTTTCATATATTACCCTTAGTAAACATACTGGGTCCATGCACACATAATTTTTACTGTGTAGACAATAGATTAATTTTAATAAATACAGTAACTGAGCATGATAAATGTCAATGTTTTCAGCAGAAGACACTTTCATGAATTCTAAACATGTGAAAATCAGGGGAAAAAAAAGGAGAATGGAAGAATTTCCAATGTTGATTAATATCAGAATCTGCACATTTTATCAGAATAGACCTTCCTACTTCTTTTGAGTGAATATGTATGAAATACGAAGACCTCCTACCTACGTATGAAATACGAAGACCTCCAGACCTTCGTATGAAATACGAAGACCATATGTATGAAATACGAAGACCTTGAAGAAAGGATCAGGTCATAACTATAACCAAATAAAGTCACCTGGGAAATGTAATCTGAAATCACCTTTCTAATGTGACAAATTTATTTTCACTATTATCCTAATCAGAAAAAGACAGCTTTTTATAGTGTATTTAATATTTTATTAATGAATGTCTACTAATTAAATGCATTTTGCTACTCCAAAAGTAATGACTGTATAATGAAGTAACATAAGTTTGGAACTTTGTGGCAGGGAAGTTGAGTATATTCAAAATATATTAAAAAACCTATACAGTATATCATCAGTGAGCAGTTATATACCAAATACATTGTTATTTGACTTTACTTGTACTTTATTAATCATATACTTTCAGTAACCCTATAAATGTTTCACTGTACTTGAAATACACATTCACTTTGCAATAAATGCTTGAATCTCTCTAATCGTTTTTTCTTTAAGCATAATTAATTATTTTCCTTGACAAGCTTATACCTGGAAACTGTTGCTTCTGTTTCAAATACTCTTTAAGGACAACAAAACAAAACAAAATAGTAATAACATGATAATATCTTCAGAAGAAAGACAAATGATGTCAGATGTTTTAAATTTCAAACTGCAGCTTATAGGCAGTACGATGAACTTGAGAAAATGATTTATAAGATCTAGTTCAGAAAAACACTTATAAGGCATATGCAATACAATAACGTATAAAAGTGGCCTTACTTATTGCTGACTGTCCACAGCTCTTGAACTGTGTCCTCCTGTAGCATTACTACAGAAGAATTACAAGCAGTCACAGCTATATCGTATAGTACTAAAAAGGATAGTTAAATAGTAAAAAAGACTGAAGCAAATCATCAAGAATGGCTCATGCTGTGCAAGCAATCAAAGTATAATTCTTTGACAAATAGTTTATTTCTTGAAGAAAGCATTTAAAAGATCTGGGAAAATGGTGAACAGAAGGTGTTGTTGGGGATGGGAGGAGAGGCAAAGTGAGGCAAGGAACCTTCAGGAAAAGATTTGCCTTAAATTTAAAATATAAGGAAATAAAAACAAAATAAATCAACCTTGGAAACTGAAATGAAACACTTCATTTAGAGTCCATCCAAAATATTTTGGCTGGAATGGCTCCAGATGGGATTTACAATTGCTTTGAGCTAAGAGAATGATGCAGAGCGAACTGAGAAAACAGACCCTTGCTGTATTGGGCATATAAGAAAGCATGAGGCCCCCTTTCAATGTGCAGCGTGCTGTCACTTTCCCTCAGGAACTATTGATGAGGAGGTGCCATGCTTTTGACCCACTTCCACTACAGAAACCATTACTGTAATGAAACTATTACTGTGCAGCCAGAGTGCACAATACCTGGACTGCAAGTATGCTGGTCAGAGCAATATTCATCCATCAGCACATAGTCAGATGCCACTCATTTCCTAGGAAGATGTAGTTTTTTTCTGGATTACCCAGGATTATGCCAAGATCTTATGATGTTTATGATGTGAAGGTGTTCCCTGACTAGTATCTCTGCCAGTTAAAGAAATAATTAATTCATTGCCTCAATCCTGAACAATTGCCTTAAAATAAATCCTTACTACCTACTGCATATAAAAGATAAGAAAGTGATGAGGAATCCTGCTGACCTGTTGTTTCTATCCCTGAAAAGGGCTTAAAATCGACCTTTCAGTGTGCAGCAGCCAGCAACAGCAGTGACTGCAATGAACCTTAGTTTTGCTTGAAAGAGTTTTGGCTACCAAAACCTCTCATTACTTGCAAGTCTTTTTTTAAAGGCACTATTCAGGAGCATACTAGAAAAATATTGAATGTTTTTATTCCTTCAAAAAGAATTTTGTGTCTGCCTTTCCTCATTCACAATCCACTGTGGCACCAACTTGTGGCTAGTGAATTCTTAACTGACTCATTTTGTGCATAAGGAAAAATATCGAATATATCTGGCATGTGAGCAAAATTTTAAGAAATATTTTCCAATATAAAAGGTTGTTTCTCCCTGTTGTATGCCATGTTTATTCCAGTTCTTGTATGAGCAGATGCCAATCAGATAAGGAAAAAAAATTGCCTTTTCATAGTGTGCAGCTGAACAACTCTTCTTTGGGAGCAGGTGAACCACTCAGAACTGACTGAGGGTACACATAGAGCCCACAGGTGACATGGTTCAAGATAGTGAAGTTAGTTAAAACTAAATAATAATTAACATTCTTTTTATGTGTAATTTGTTGACAGAATTCTTACATTTGAGTGTTTAGCTAGTAATCAGCAAAACAGTCCTCAAAGAGAATATTTCTCTTTTTTGCAAGGTAATACTTCTCATTAGAGCACTAGCTACTATAACTGCTGAAAACAAAGTATGCATATCAAGTGCATACTGCTTCTTCATGTCAGATTCTTGAATAAGTCTAGATTAGTGCACACTGAGGATACGTATTGTGCTGTATTCTGTCAGCTATTTTTAGTTGAATTGTCATTTGTCAATACAGTTACTGTTCATAAAAATGAAGCTGTTAGGCAGAAACATGAAAGGAAAAAGAAGTTTTAAATTGCTTATATTTTAATAACGTTTTCTGGTTGTGGATTTTTTGGGAAAATACAGCAAATTCAAAATAAATTTGTAAGAGGATTTGATCAACATTAATCTTTGGTCAGAGCTTCAGCTGAGAAATATGAGGCAGCCTCATCCACTCTGAGTAATCTAGTTTGCACCTACTTTAATTAGTATAAGTCTCAGTACCAAAAGTCATATTGTACAGAGAATATGTTTATCTTCATTCCACTGAAAACGCTAGTACCTAAACAAATAACAAAACCTAACAAATAACTGAGTAAACAAGTTTAGTTTTACATCATCTAAATTGTTATAAATCTGGAAATGCCTTTGGCTCCACAAAAGCTGTTCTGAATTTACAGCAGTAAAAGCGTGGGAAGAATGCAGTTTAAATATTTTGTGAAGGAATTGCAAGTGAATTCTTCATAATGATTCTCAATACAGACAATTTCCTAAAAGCTTGGGCAGGATTTTAAAACTATTTTCACATTTTCTATACAGTATTCTTAGAAGCCTGTGACACTTTTACAATATGTTTTTACCTTGTCTTGATAGAGTTGAAAATGTCAAAATTGGCATTGGTCTTACAAAAAGTCAATGTACCTTACTGGTGTATCACTTTTACTGGGTAAAGGGATGTATGGATGGATGGATGGATGGATGGATGGATAGATAGATAGATAGATAGATAGATAGATAGATAGATAGATAGATAGATAGATAAACTGTTTTCCCTGATCAAAATTCTTATAATGAAAGTGAGAAATCTGTCTTGTCTTGCAAAGCTCTGAAATGTGTTTAGGAAGTACCTATTTTCCTATGTCTGACCACATATATCTGAGGTCTCCTCTCTGTACAGACCATCATATACAAAATAGGGGTTTGCTTTGGGCAACACAATCTTCAATCTCTGAATATTCAATCTCTGAATATTCAATCCATGTCATGAAGGTAATTGCCAAGGTCAAGGAAGTATTGGGAGAGGGGTGAGATGGCCCCTCAGCATATTCTGTGAAGGGATTGAGGTCTCTTCCAGGAAAATTGCTGTTAAAGAGGATATGTCTTCTCCTTTCCTTAAAAAGGCATGGCAGGTCAGCAGGCTGTTAAAGTTTGAATGAGCCTGCCCCATCTAAATCTGATAGTAGGGGGTCCTAGAAGAGTGAGTCACTAGCCAATGAAGCAGGAGTAGTGCAGTTAAGTGGGCCAAAAGAACTAGCTGAGAATTAGACAAAGATCAGCAGGAGTGAAAAACAAAGGAAATGAAAGGGCAGTGCTAAAGATATTTGTGTTGCTTTTATGCTTGCCTGGGAGTGGTAGGTGTCTTTGCCTGCTTGTTCGTTTTTGGGAGAAGGAGATTCTGGGGCTTTTTTTCCTGATAGAGAAAGATGATTTGACAGGTAAAGGTATTGCTGATTGAGGTCTCAAAAAGGGACTTTATGAAGCATTCAAGAAATTTCCATGAAGAGAATACAGGAAGGGTAGGGACAGTTACAGCTTTCCAACAATTCTACTTCTCCAAACTAAGCAGCCAAAGAGAAATATAATTCTTCATCTCTTAAAGCTCCTTAAAGTGGTATTTTAGGATTAATTCATTTGATTCCCAGCTTTTCATATAATTGAGCATGTTTCGTAAGGGGAACTGCTGCAAGAAAGTTCATGACATCATTAAATGAAACACATAGTCCATGCAGATACCTGATTAGACAACTCCTGACCACAGAAGGAAGCATTAAAAAACTGCCCAACAGATGGAGATACTTTATTGTGCTGTTCCCATCAGCACTAATTATTGTCAGCTAATTCCATTAGCTTCTTAAATACATTTTAAGCTACAGCACTCACTTACAAGCTAAGAGCAAGGGCTGTCTCAGTGCAAGTTTCAGAAAAATGTTTTCATTCTATAAAGCAAAGAATTCTTAACATTTTGCCATTAATTCTGCCAGCACAGAGCTTTATTTGTTTTGTTCTTTTATTAGATTACTTCCCTTAAAAAACAAATACTGCTTTTTTTACCTGCTAGTATTTGCAATGTATCATCCTACCACAGAAATATGTGAAGAAAAACTAGCTGAAAAACAAAACAGCTTGACTTTCAATTCTTGCTGAGATATAGAAGTCAGTGTGACGAGATACTACAATTGCTCTGTCTCACCAAATGTTAGACAAAGTACACCTGTAGGCTGTTTTTTAAATGTTACAATGCTATTCAGAGAAGTGATATTCTCCACCGCAGTCAGCAACTTGGCAAGTTAGAATGAAATTCAATAATTTGTCCTTTTTTAGGAAGAGAATAAGAAATAGAAACCATAAAGCGGAAATGAGCCTGAACCGAAAAATCTTTATCTGAACAAGCTCTCTCTTAAGGAGAGTTTGAAAATTTTTCTATTTTATAAAATAAAACTGCATTAGGTATAATACTCCATCTATCTCTTTGGTCGTAGAGATGTGTGACAGTTACATACTGTCATTGAACTGTCAAGCAAGAATTGCATTTAGGAAAATAATAGCACTGTTTTGTCACATTCTAAGAGTCAAGTCTGAATGTATCAATTCAATACAATACCTTGTATTGAAAGGAATTTTTTTTTCAATTATTTGCACTAATGTCTGCAATGTCTTCTAAAACAGTGTCTTTTATACAAACATACAAATAAGCGTATGCATTAGTATCTGAGCTTTAAAGACATTGCATATACATCCATAAAAATTTAGATCTTGAATTTTTACCATTCTTACACATGACAGAATGGTGCTTCCTTTATTAGGCAGGCATAACTTTAGTTTAGGAGATTAGAAGTTTAGGAAAACTATCCATTTATGATTAATGTGTGTATATATGTATATATACCCATATATTTATGTGTATATATATAAATACATTTGTGTTATTTTTCTGCAGTATGTCAGCAGTACTTTGCTTCAAACAGATCTAGTCTAGTCAAACAGAAGACTTCTAGTCAAACAGAAGTCTAGTCTAATGCTGAAGTTCAGTAGAAAACAGGACTACAAGGAACTATAATTTTTAAATAATGAAATCATTATGGAGAACTAGCTTGATTTAATTTGGGTTGTGAAGTGAACCTATTAACAACAAGTGAAAAATCTTTATGGCAAGATATATTTTTTTAATATTTGCCAAACTATTTATATTTACTGATGAAAACTGATGAAAATTTAGAAGCTTAGGCAAATGGTACACACCTAGTCTCTACTTTCTACCTAAGCCTTTGGGGTAGCTTGGAGTTTTTTCAATCCCATTTGGAAGCCAAAGAACACAGACATGCCGATAAAAATGCTGGGAAAAGTGAAACAAGGTCAATCAAGAAAATGAATGGAAGATCTTGGTAGCAAAAGTTTCTAAAGAAAGAAAAGTGCATCCAGGCCTGGAAAATTTTCCAACTAGGCAATTTCACTACTCTATTCCCCAAGAAGAGGAATTACTTCTCCTTCTACATTTAGAGACTCCGGGCTCTATTGTCCTGCAGTCCTGTAGATTATATTGGCTTTGTTCTATCCAAAGGCTTCATGCAACTACACTGTTAAATGCTCTCTGGGGAAGCAGACGAAGAACAGAAAGCCTACAAAATACCAGACTTCAAAATTTGAGAGAAAGAAGATGGAGGAAATAGAGGAAGGGAAAACGGAATGAGTGGACAAAAAAAAAGAGAACACTAGAAAAAGACTAAGTGCAGGAGAGAAGTAAAGCAAGCAAGTAAGCAGACAAACAAAAACACCAAAAGATAAGAAAAGCAGATAGTTCTTTCCAGTAGAGTTGTCTTACATAACTTTTATAGTTTTGTTTATTTCCTCTAGTAAAGCTTTTGATTTTCTGTAATGTAATTTTCAAAGTCTGGTTCAAGGGCAAAAGCAGAAAGCATATTTTATACATAAGTAAAACCAAGAACTTATTCTTAGAATAACTGAAACGATAGGAGTCTAGTCATTATTATACAAAGTTCAACCTACAGAAAAAGAAAGAAGAGTTAAAATCAGTAAGCAGTTACTCCCCTTTTTCTGGTGCTGGACTCACCCTTCCCTTGTCCTCTGGCTCCTAAGCTATTGAACTTGGTCAATGGTCTCATTCTGGTGTGGGTGACAGCATGTTATGGTGACTTGTCAGCATCCTTAGTCCTTCACCAGGAGTCATGTGGGGTTGATGCTGAACACCTCCAACACCATGGAAAAGATGCTGAACATCTTTTTACTCCCTCTTACAACAACATGGTAATTTTTATATGTTTTCTGATGTGTGTTTATTTCTACTGCTTTCTGTAGCTCCATAATATATAACAGAATGAAAGAATGGTTAAGGTGGAAGGGAGCTCTAGAGATCATCTAATCCAAACCTCCTACTTAAGCAGGGACATCTACAGCATGTGGCACAGGACAGCATCCAGGTGGGTTTGAAAGACCTTCAGAGAAGGAGATTCCACAGCCTTCCTTGGCAGCCTGTTCCAAGGCTCTGGGACCCTCATGGGAAAGAAGTTCTTCCTCATATGGAGATGGAACTTCCTATGTTTCAACTTGTACCCATTGTGTCCTATCACTGGACACCACTGAGAAGAGCTTGGCCCCTTTCTCCCTACATTCCCCCTTCCTGTACTATTACATGTTAATCAGATCCCCTCTCAGCCTTCTCTTCTCCAAGCTAAACAGGCCCAGCTCATGCAGTCTCTCCTCATATGAGAGATGTTCCAATCTATATGAGGAAGAACTTCTTTGCCATGAGGGTGCCAGAGCCTTGGAACAGGCTGCCCAGGAAGGCTGTGGAGTCTCCTTCTCTGGAGGTCTTCCAAATCCACCTGGATGCCATACTGTGCCACATGCTGTAGCCTGCTTGAGCAGGAAGGTTGGACTAGATGATTTCTAGAAGTCCCTTCCAGTCTTGAAGATTCTATCATTCTATGACTGACCTGTAGTTGCCCAGCTTCTCCCTCTTGCCCTTTTTGAAGGCTGGAGTGATGTTGCCTTTCTTCTAGTCCTCCACCACCTCCCTTGCTCTCCATGAGCTCTCGAAGATGATGGAGAAGCTGAGCAATAACCTCCACCACGTCCCTCAGAGCTCTTGTTTGCATCCCATCCAGGCCCATAGATTTATGGATGGCCAGTTTGCCTAAATAATCCCTAACCCAAGCCTGCTTGACCAGTGGAAGGTCTTCCTCTCTCTCATTTATCTCTCTCTTACTTTGTAATTCTCAGGGACTAACCTTAGCAGTAAAGACAGAGGCAAAGAAGGCATTTAGTATCTCTGCCTTCTCGACATCCTCCATCACCAAGGCTCCCTCCCCATTCAGCAGTGGGCTAACATTTTCTCTAGTCTTCCTCTCGCTGATGACATATTTATAGAAGCCCTTCCTGTTGTCCTTGACATCTCTTGCTAACCCTAATTCCAGACGGGCCTTGGCATTCCTTGTTACACGTCTGCCTTCTCTGACAATGCACCTATATTCTTCCCTCGTGACCTGGCCCTTCTTCCACATGCTGTATGCTCCTTTTTTTTTTATCACCTCATTAAGTTTGCCTAGCAGCTCCTTGCCCATCAATACAGGTCTACTGACCCCTCCTGCATCCCCTTCTTTCTTGTAGGAATGCACTGATCCTGAATTTGGAGGAAGTGGTGCTTGAATATTAGCCCGTTCTCCTGTAGTCCCTTTCCTTCTAGGACCCTGGCCCAGGGGACTGCTTCAGGGAGCTCCCAGAAGAGGTCAAAGTCGGCTCTCTTGAAGTCCAGGGTAGCTATCCTACTTCATACCCAGCTTCCTCCACGCCGGACTGTGAATTTCTACATCTCGTGGTCACTGCAGCCAAGATTGTCCTCAAATCTCACATTTCCCACTAAATCATCTCTGTTTGTTAGTACCAGGTGTAGCAGCACCCCTCCCCTTATTGGCTCATCAAGCACCTGCATCAAGAAGTTATCTGCAATGGTCTACTGGAGCCTTCTGAACTGTCTGTCCTGGCTGTGTGGTTATCCCAGGAGATATCAGGGTGGTTGAAGTCCCCCAGGAGGACCACGGCCTGTGATGGGGAGTCTTTTTGCAGCTGCCTGTAGAAGGCCTCCTTCACTTCCTCATCCTGGTCAGGAGGCTTGTAGTAAACTCCCAGCACTATGTCACCCTTGTTGGCCTGCCTGTTAATCCTCACCCATAGGCTCTCTACCCATGCTCCATCTTGCCCTATGCTGAGCTCCATACATTGAAGTTGCTCTCTCACATAAAGAGCAGCTTGGTCACCTCGCCTTCTTGGTCTGCCCTTCTTGAAAAGCCTGTAGCCCTCCATGGTCACATTCCAATCATGAGAGCTGTCCCACCATGTCTCATGAATTGCAATGAGATCATGGCCCTGTAACTGCACACACATCTCCAATTCCTCTTGTTTATTCTCCATACTGCATATGTATATGTAGATGCATTTGAGTGGGGCTCCCAAGGTGCCTCTGCTTCTTGTCGGCACCGCTGCATCCTGACTATATGGGCCATCAGAAGTCCTTGTATTTTGCCCTTTGGCCTCTTCAGTTCAGAGCACCCTTCACAGGCTGTGGCGCTAGGCTGCAGTGAACATAATGGGCCTTCAGCTACTATCTGGTCTGCCACCCCACTCCGCCTTGAATCTAGTTTAAAGCCCTCTCAATGAACCCAGCTAGCTTCTGACCCAACGCTCTCTTCCCTCTTTGAGAAAGATGGATCCCGTTTAATACTATCATGCCTAGTGTCATGTAGGGCTTCCTGTTACTTAAGAGATCAAAGTTGTGGCCATGGTACCAGCCATGGAGCCACGTGTTAATGGACTGCACCCTGCTATTTCTTTCTATATTGCAGGCAGTGCTGGGAAGAACCGAACAGAAAAAGACCTGTGCACTTGAGTTCCTGATCATCCTCCCCCACTCCCTAAAGTCCCTTTTGATTGTCCTCAGGCTATGCATTGCTGCTTCTTCTCCTCCCTTATGTAGGACCTCTCCTACCATATCAAAGGATAAAAGTCCATGGGTTGAACCAGGCTCAGAAGTTGCCTGGTGACATGCATAATCCAGTCCCTAGGAAGGCAACAGACCCTTAAGGCAGGGTCAGGTCTAGTTATCGGACCCTTTGTTCCCTGAATCAGATAATCATCCATAACAATAACCTGCCTTTTCTCCCTCCTGCCCATGGTGACAATGTGCGCAGTTGGCCTTTCTGACTGAAGCACCTTTTTTGGAGGGAAGGGACCCATGCCCTCATTGACTGCCCTACCTCCAGGTATGGGGACCTCATACCTGTTGGCCAGGAGTATCCGACAGAGATGGGAGAAGGTTTTCTCCTGCCACCTCGAATATCTGAATATACTGTGTATAGGATTTCTTACTTATGCCAGCTACTATTTCTTTATTCTTTTTGTTCCTGCTAAAACCAATTTCAATCTGCTCAGGTCTGCAATTCTTTTGGTGGCCACTAGTGAGCTATTTGTAGCTGTAACATCCCAAACACAAGACTGTGCCCCATCTTTTATTATCCAGTAACTCTGCTCTTCATCCTACATCACCTCCAAGTTGCAGCTATTATAAAAGGACTGCATTTCTCTAAATATTATTCCTTCAGGGTCGTAAATACCATTCACCATTGAATAAGTACTTGTTATTGCTCTCTGTATAATACAATGACTTAGAGCCTTAGACACCTGGTATCTTATTAAAATTGCTGTCACAGTTAAACCAGTTGAAAATCTGGGATCCATAAATGAATGCAGTGTGGAAGTAGGATACCTATAAATTGTTTCTGGGTTTTAAAATTACTTGTTTTCTTCGTGTAGGGTGGTGAAATCACTCTATTTTATTATATAGCATACTATGAAATTATTTTCCCACCCAATGACAGATGTCATCAACCTCTCCTGATTTTGTTGTAAATATGACTGTAAGTTAGAAGACAAGATGTCACTTTAAAAAATAACTTCCATTTCAAATCACTTCATGAAGCATCTAAAACAATTATTTAGTTCAATTCAAAGACTATTTACTTGTTTCCTTCTTGGGCATATTTTAGCAGCTTGAGTCAGATGTTTTCAGAAGCTCCTTAACAACATTTCTAATGTTTTCATTTGAGTCAGGGTAAAATTTGCATTGCCAAGAATGGCACCAAAGATAAACAGACTGAGTCATTTTTGAGAATGTCTGTGTACTTGAAGTTCATAGGTATAAATACTGATCAAAGATTGGGTTGGATTACCCAAGGTTTATTTACCTCTCTGAGCACAGGAGGGCAAGAGATAAAAGGAAAAGTTGTTTTTCATTTTTGATATGGATAATTATGAATAAATATTCTAAATTACAAGTATAATGATAGCATTGTAGACTATTATTCTTTACTATATAATTACCTGATCTTGGCTTCCTCCCTTCTTTAATCTGCTGGTCAGATGGCAGAAGGGAGATTTTCTACTGAAGAAAAAGTGATCATTTCTGTTTCGCACTGTTCTTCTTCTAAGTCTTAAGTCTTTAAGTCTGTGTTTTACAGTCACCAGCAGTCACTAATTGTAACTTAGCCGTTTCTCCATAAAATATTTGCTGAGGAAAAAGAACATTGCTATGTAGTTGTAAGTATGCAAGTGGTGACAGAAGGGCAGATGGCTACAGTTACTCCTTTGCTGTATATCACCATCCAAATTTTTTGCTTGTAAGGAAAAGAAACTATTATGAAAGTTTCCAATTTTTTCTTTTTGAAATTAAAATAGTATATTTAAAAATGGTAATGGTTTTATATAAAGTGTAAACATAGTTTATAATATAGGAATCAAACCCAAATCAGAAGTCATGGAAGTACTAAAAAAGATTATACTGACACTTTGGAATATTATATTCATGAATCAGAATTACCTTAAAAATATTTAAGGAGGGATGTTCCTCTTTTGCTTTACCTACTCTTCCTCTGCGATATTTGCTTTGACATAAATACACATTCTGACATTCCTTGAATGAGATAATAAACCTTCAATGCAGCAGTAGCAAAAAAATACAAATAATATTTTCATAGAAATTATATTGTTACCATTTTTAGGATAGATTTTTAGTAACATTAAAAAAGTGTATGGATGAACTAAAGCTATGAATGCCAAATAAGCCAACAGCCATTTTCCTCTATATGTATTTGCATATGTAATTGGTCCTCCAAGGTTTATATTTCACCAAAAATGTAAATAAAATCATGTCTGATTTTAACCCAGATTCATGTGTTTGTGTTAAACTCCAATATGTACAAGAACATAATACAGAGAGTTTGGAAAAGAAAAAAAAAAAAAAAAAAAACACCCTCACAACCTTGGCCAGAGCAATCTTTACAAAGACTGCAGTCTTGGTACAAAGGGAGCAAAAGCCCTGTCTGGGATGGGAGGATTCTCCGAACTGTTACAACACTGGTGGGGGGAAAAAAAAGAAACACAAAATCTACTCTATTTGTTAATAAGAATCTTTTACTTCAAGGAGTCATTGAAATCCTACCCAATATCTAGCAACAGATTCCCTGACAAAGCCCTGTTTGAAAGAAAGGGAAGTCAATAAAACTAAAGTGTAAGTGTACTGTTAATGGCAGGTTCTTGTAGGCATTTTTTCCCAAATTATACCATTCCTATTCAAATACCATCTCAAGAGTCTCAGACAGTGTCAAGTGCAATCATTGTTATTGCAGTTGCCAAGGTAATCAATTGAAATCATAATGAAGGGAACAGAAGGAAATCAATAGAGTCTGAAATTACAAATAAAGAGAAGCTATCGTTTAAAAGCATTTGGCTGAAATCTTCCATATTAATGGAGTCAGAAATGGCTGTGTCATTCAGAAGCAGTGTGGTGCATAATTCACTTGAGTGCATTAGAACACCTAAAAACTACCGCAACAATTAGAGCTGCTTACCAAGAAAGTATCCACCTTAGAAGATGCATCACAGGATCACAGGATTGTTCGTTTGATTCCAGCATGTTTTCATGTTTAAAATTGTATTTTTTTCCTCAAAACTACAGAATGTTGCAGTCTCCGTAAACATGGTATTTTTTGTTGGTTTATCTAATGTTTGATTGCTGTTTGGCAGAATTCTTTCAGTGAGGAAGCTAGTGTCCTCCTCAACTGCAACCCCAATCCAAAGAAATTTAAACCCATTCACTTCCTTTTTCATCCTCAGAACATTCACAGTTTTTGACAGTGTTGAGCATTTATGCTACTCATTTATATACAGATGGCACAAAGGGGCCACACCCATGTTACCTAAGGCAAATTTTTGGAAGAGTTTTCCTACTTTAATGCACTTAGATGGCCTATGTGTGACCAGAGTGGGCATGTCCATTTCTCTTTTATCTTTGTAATCCAGGGACTGTACACTTCTCCATGGGCAAATGGAAAAGCAGGATCTTTCTGTGGTTTCAGATGGAAGGAAGGAATATCTGAATGTGTCTCTCCCCTGAGAGTACCTTCATACCCAAATACTGTTTCTCCATATGCAAGGCCCAGTAAATAATTATTCCAAGGAGAAGCTAAGTGTCATGTTGTAGTCTAAGAGTTGTTGCATTCACTTGGGAGGAGGAAGACATGGGTCCCAGCTCCCGGACCAACTGGAGCAGGGAATCGAAGTAACCATTGGAGCAAGAAATTCAGGTCTCTTAAAGCTAGGCTTTATGTTGTGCGGTCATGTTTTCTGTCTCTCTCCTGCTGGTGAATATTTAATAATTTCATGCAAAATAGAAAAGCTTCAAAAGGAGGGCTTGAGAAAACCTGTAACCCTGTAGGCCTGCTTTTAGGTGCTTTCTGTGCAAAGCCAATTACCATGATGTGAACTAGTTGGATGAATTTTCTTATGTCCTTCCTGAAATGAGTGCTTGTACTATTTAGTGATTTCTGAAGAGGAAGAGAAACAAATATCCATGTCATATCCATCTAACCTGCATTAAGCAGGAAAGAAAAAATGTCAGGTTTTCTGTTTTTAGGTATTTGCCTTTACCTCACTGTAACACAACTTGACCTTCTTAAGCAAATTGACTTTTAAAATAAAAGAGCAGGAAGGGAAACAAAATGAATAATATTGCTATCTAACACCTGAAATACTGTTAGAAAAATGCTCAAGCCTTGTGCTATCGAGAGCTTTCTGGCTCCAAAATATCAATTGACTTTTGTATGACATTTAATGAAAACTTTCCATTACTAGTTGCATAACAGCAATTAAAATCCTCATCAAATCTATCTTAACTGCTTATAGTCTTCCACTGGGGAGCATTTTCCTTGGCAAACATCTGCAATAAAAGGCTGTTTAATCTTCATAAGTGAAACAGTCAGTTATGCTAATTCATCTCTTTTATTGTCAGTTTACATTGAAATCTTGTACAGAACAGGTCTTCTGCACAAGGTGCACTGAGGCAAACTTCGTTTTGATCTGAGGGAAGTAAGTCTTTTATGCTTTTTGAACCAGTGGAAGCTAAGCCTAGTCTCCTTATGTGCCACTGTGAAGGAGTTCAAAATACTTTGCTCTGAAATCTACCTCACCATCTCAAATACTTAGGAAAAAAATATACCATAGACAAACTGGCTTCTTGGTTGAGGCCAGCAAGGACTGCAGAACTGAGTAATAGTAATAATAATAATAATAATAAAACCTATAGAATAATGAAAGCTAATGATACAGTCACTAACATTTTCTGGCTTTTTGCATGTACAGCTTTTTTAACAAAGGTGCACATACCCAGAGCTCTGAAAGCTCTCCTGCTCCCTGGTATGAAACAAGTCATGACAGGAGTGGAGCAGGTGCAGGCTTCTGGGTACTCCTGACTTTCCAGGTACATTGCTCATCTTCCCACACCCCAACTCCACTCCCAGGAGTTCCTTTAGTGCATCTTGTACCAGGTCTGTGATCTCAGGGTTGTCCGTTAAAGAGTTGCCGGTATCGAAAACAGAGATATAGCAAATTTTGAAACTAAGAGGCTGTGCCTTCTGTTATTTGTAGCTTTGCCTTCTAGCATCTGGCTGCAACTTTAGAACTCTGAGTTTTTTCTCACTTCCTCTCCTCCATATTCAGTTCTCAGTTTTGTCACTTAGAGGAGCAACAAATCTGCTTCCATCACTCTATTTCTTTTTTCCCCAAAAGGAATCATCCTTTACTGAAAAAAACAGGAGTAACTCCCATTTGTAGGAAAGGCCTGAATAGTCTTGACAATTTTAAAGAAAGCCTTCCAAAGGAGGAAACCCATCTTACAAATGTCTGGATGAAAGGCAAAATAAAAAATAAATCAAATAAATATTTACACTTTAAATAACGCGTTGAATGGTTCTGTACTGTAACCCCCTCATAGCAGATCAATACCATTTACACTATTCACTTGCAGCAAGCAGTAAATGTCTTTCACTTCAACAGTTTCAAACCATTTAACATCGTTAAAAAGAGCTAAAAACATAAATTGCAGGCATTTTCTCTTAAACTAAAAATAGATCAATTAATCTTCATGACTTTCACTGTGGAGATGTAGGAATAGGAAAGTGGTAATATGGCAGGAAAAAGAAAAAGAAGTCAGTGCACCTCTTTTAAGTTAATAAGTGGCATATTTGTGCTCAGCAAGACCAAATCTTCTTGAAAAGATTGACTTTGTTATAATACTGTGTTCTTCCTGAAATAACTTGTTCTTTACACATGTAGTATGGATTGCCTTATAAATTGATTTAGCTGTTCATACGCAAAAGCAATGGCTTCAAGACTCTGGTCTGTGACATTTTCCATGTCGAATCAGTTAAGTAGCAGTGTAAATTTGTGATCGATGCCACTTCAGAGGGAATAGGTATTCGTTATTAGTAAACACTGCAAGAGCTATGTGTGATAGTTAAATAGAAATAAATTGTCCTACTGCTTTTTGGAAGTGTTTACCTAGTCTTGCTATTGTCTTTACGTGATCTTAGATCAACAAATGATTGTTAATAACGTACAGAAAGACAAAAATGAGCTTCAAGCACCAATTTAGCACTTACAGTGAAGAAGGAGAGAAGATAAAGGCTTCTGAGGGGACGAAAAGAAGAGAGACTTCTGAGAGACATGTACTCAGCATTTTTTTTCACATTTGAAGACTGTTCTCCTTTCTTATTTTTCTCATCTTTCTTTCATTATCACTTCTTTCATTTTCTTGTTTGTTTCATTAAAAGCAGCACTTTATAAAAACATGAAAGAGAAATACCTGCTTCATACTCTTTAACTCTTTCTGTGACCCTCAACACAAGGGTTGCCTCACTATCACTTTTAAATACAAAACATCAATTCAATGCTTCTTTTAACCCTGAAGCATTATGTACTGTGCATTTGGATTCTACTTACTGTCTATCTAGATGCCTTTCAGAGTGGCATTAAGAAAACAGCTAAAAAAATTTTTTTTGACCTATTCGACTGGAGAGGTTTTATGTGGTTTATGAGTTGGAGAGTTGTGAGAGCCACATACTTATTCACACCCATCGTCTACTGGATGATGATAAGCTAAATAGCGGAGTTAATTTACATCAGAGATATGGTCAGAGATATGGTATTATTTCAGTTTTATAAAACACCCTTCTTTTTCACCAAGAGCAGATACTGTATAATCATTAAGAAGTACTGGTTAGAGACGAAATATTTGTTTCAGGAGATACTGTCATGTTAAGTTGTATTATGTCTTGACTCTCAAGAGGTATAACTTCTATCAAAAGCATGAGAGAACATATTCCATCAGTTCATCTGGTTTATGACATTTTGGCTCACAAAGGTGTTTCACAACAGCAGAGCAGTTTATGCCAACTGTATATCCCAGCCAGGATCATGAGTAGTACCTAGGAGAAAAGAGTCAAGAAATGTCTGTATACAGGATTAGGTAGTCATATTAGCTAGAATAATTTTTTTTTGACAATTTAAGGAAAAGACGATTGTGTCTTCACTGAGGTTCTGCTCTTTGAACATTTATTCAAAGATTTGTGCAAAATGAATGAATGTATATGCTCGGCAATTTAGCCTGAATTCTCCATTCCTCTCCAGCTAGTAATATATCTCCTCCAAATGTTAAATAGGTTTTTTTTTCCATATTTTCTCCACTTTTCTTTATGTACCCTGGTCATCACTTCTTAAAACTATAACACTTTTGATAACTTATTTCTACAAATAGGCCTTTTGATTTGTAAGACTTTAGTGGGGGTAATTGATATTGCCATTGATTAAAACCAATAAGTTTCTTTTACTTGTGTCTATACTGGACAGAATCAATCAGAGGTTACAAACAAATGTTTCTGTATAGGTTTCAATTCCCACTAGCTCAGTTTTACTTTGTATGAGATGGAAAGAGGCACTCTATGAAGAAAACCATGCATAAATTATTTTTATCTAATTTTAGTTTAAATAAGATGGAGATTTTATGGATTTAGGTCAGTAGAGATCATATTAAATATCTTCAGTGCTTCATTCTAATGAGTTTAAAGGAAAACTGCTCTGTTTTTTAATCAATTTCTTTTTGCCCTGTTTAGCAGTAGAGCGCTACTGTGAAACCAAGTAAAGTCATAGTTGCAGGTATCCAAGTATAGAAGATACTCTTGCTTTTTTTTTCTGGATTGAAGCTTTCTTCAGAAGTAACATCTAAGAATCAGAACATAAATTTTCTAAATGAAGTCCTGGTATTTTAGCAAACAGGTAAGGTGTGACCAAGTCTTTTGCCAGCAAAAATGCATGATTTGCCTGTATGTAGACAGAACTACTGTCTAGGAATGTGAGTCTGAGTTGTTAGACATGAGAGAGTTTTGTTAGACCCTTTCACACAGTGGGCTTTTTCACACACAAATTCACACACACCTACACACACCCATACAGAGAAGGAGAACATCAGCATACTTTAAGAAGATCAAAGATCAAGTCCTATTCTGTACATGCTTTTTTTTACACAAAACTAACAAATGGGACTAACAAATTTCCCAGCACTTACCTTTGATAGAATTACATTTGTAGCCTGCATCACCATATTCATCTGTTATATCAGTATGTTGATGGGATAGGAGTGAGATGCTGGGTTATCCTGGACAGTGTAGATCACTACCAGGGACAGCAAAGGAGAGCAGCAATTTGAGTTACAGGTCATTTTCTATCCTGAAAAGGACCAAAGGATGCTCTGAGTGTTGCCCTCAAAGTCAGGCTTCGATAATGTCTAAATATGACAAGACTCTTTCCTTTCGCACCTTGAAGACAGTCTCCAAACCCGCCTGGATGTCACCCTGTGCCACCTGCTCTAGGTGTGCCCGCTGGAGCGGGAAGGTTGGACCAGATGATCTCTAGAGGTCCCTTCCAACCTTATAGATTCTGTGATTCTGTGATTCTTAACATTCAGAATTGAAGTTTGAACTGTGGTCTGTACTGAGTAGGAAATCAGAACAAATGTGATGCTTTGGATGTCCATAATTCCATCTAATTTACAAAAGGAGCAGGTTTGTGTAACCAAGCTAAGTCTCTGTACCTTTCCCCAGCAATTTTCTACAGTAGCACTGGAACCTGCTTGTTAATTCTTTTTCATAGTCAGCAGAGTAACAGTCCTAAAGCCTAAATATTATAAGTTTCATAAACATATTCAGAAAATAACATGAAAGTCATCTCATTGATCCCTCTAGAAAAGCTGTAGCATCAGTCCTAATTATATGTCACTGAGAAAAGTACACAGAAGAGGATTTACAAATGCTTTAGCTCTATTGAGTTTCTAAATTATTAGACATTGGAGAATCCATGCATATAAAATATTCACAACCCACATAAAATGAGGTTTTGCTGGATCTTTTCAAAAACTTTTTTAAAATCTCAGGTGACCAAAATTCTTTGCTGGCTGGCTGTGGAGCCAAGGTATCCAAGCTTTAGTGTTCCCCAGCTGAAGATTTCCCAAGCTAAATGAGAGGGCAAATTACTTCAGAAGTTCCACTCCTAACTATTTTTCTCTAGTGTTAGTGGAAGCATATTTTGGCTGCAGTACAAATGTTATCTTCCATATCAGTTACGGAAAACTTGCTGATAGGTATTTCTTTATAACCAAGTATTCCCATTAAAACTTCCTGAAAAAGAAAATTCTTCAAAATCTACATCTAAATGTTTTAATTTGGCATTGGTACCGAGTAGCTCTCTGTATCTTATTGTGCATCAGAACCCCTCTATCTACGAATACAGAATATTATAACCCTAGTCAAGATTGGTCAATGTTAGCATTGTTATTAATCAGTGAAATTTATTCTTGCCTGTAATATAACAGACCTATTTAAGAAAATGTGTTACTTTTTGGCAGAGTTCATCCTATACGTCATAAAATTGCAGACTTGTCTTCAACTTGTTCACTTAAAGACTTCTGTAAGTAAATTTACAGTTAAATTTAGCGTGGACAATGTGTGCACTTTGAAAACACAGTATAGGCAAAAGGACTCCAAATATAACAATATTATTTCGCATTTAAGTTGCTGCAAATGCCAACTTGCTGCTCCCCAAAGGTACCTTTTCAAGAACAGTGACTACCAAATAAAAGCATGCCCTGTGCACAGACTCCCGCTCATTGACAGCAGCTCTGCACTGCAGCAGTATGTGGGCTTGTTGAGGTTCTCCAGAAGAGTTCTGGGAGTAGACCAAAGTTGGAAAGCACAGTTAAATGGCTTTGTGTGTGTGTTTACATGCTTCAGTGTGTGTGTGCATATGTGAAAAGTAGGATTCTTCTGTACTCAGGCCAAACTTCAGCCAGAGGCATTACTTTCTGTCTCCTTCACTTTTTGTTTTCATTTCACTGTTAGAGGGTTTCTCTGTGCTTTATAAATGATGTGTGTAGCTGTTGGCGTGAAAAAGACCTTCTTCGCTAGATTCTATGACCCCATTTGTGTCTACTTTTCAGCATCATTCTGCAAGGGAAATGCAGAGTCCTGCCCGGGGGGGGGACAACTGTACGCACCAGCACAGGCTAGAGGCCAACCAAAAGGAAAGCAGCTCTGCAAAAGACTCTGAGGATACCCAGATTATTCTGAGCTGTCCATAGGACTTCTGCATGAGAGAGACAGCTGTCAGCAGAGGAAGGGAGGCGACCCCCTCCTCTCTGCTCAGCACTGGGGGGACACATGGGAAATCAGAGAGGTGGGAAAGCTTGGAGGGGGTGCTGAAAAGCATCTAGTTCAGTGTTCAAAGCACAATGGTGACTGGACCTTACATATTTCTATTTAGACATCCCAAGGTAATTCTTGACATCTTAAGAACTTCAAAAGAGTTTGGTTAATGAATTAGGGTTCTACTAAAATAGCTTGCTGTACTGAGTGATTGGAGGTACCTGTTGTTCCTAACAAAAGCTTCAGAGCAGTGAGTATTTCTTAACTAAATATCACTAAATATCATAAAGCCTTGAAGCTCCTTGTAGTAACCCATTGGGGGCTGATCTGGTGAACTATAAAATGCTTCCCAGAAAATATATCCTCTTTTAATTCCCACTGTGGTCAAAAGCAACTGATGATCAGCATGTTATAGGATCAGAGCCTTGCCCATCTGACTTTCCCAAGATGGGAAGTACTTTCCACAATTTTCTATTTTGCAAAAGGTGTTGGAAAGATTAGTTAGTTAATGTTTGGATAGCACTTTAAATATAATCAGTTCATGAGAAAAATGTTGCTGCGGGAGTATATTTTATTTCAGATATACATGTGCATGTATATACATGCATGAATGAAAATGCAGTGGGAAAAGCAGACCAGTAAAAACAAAGGTTTTTCAAAGGGTCGTGTCAATCCCGTCACTGTCATGCTCAGCAGGTAAGGACTAGCCAAAAGATACTAAGTGGAACTTCAAAGAATAATGGTAGCCCTCGAGATTTTGCAGCTAATCACAGATGATTAATGAGAGTTGGGGAAGTTACTTTGAAAAAATAGCTACCTTTCCATTTTGATTGCTAATTATTCATGAAAGACTAAGAACAAGAGTACACTGCAGCAGGACAACACAGTTTTAAGCATTAAAATAAAAGAAAATTGATCACCTAGTTAGTATGCAAGCAGCTAAGTACAACAGGGTCAGCTGTGCTAATTCAAGAGTCAGTTTGGGAGCTTAGCAAAGCCTCTTAGTGCCAAGTGGCTTATTTCAGACTTTCAATTCAAGATGAACTGAGCAGGTTTGCATGTGCACATGTACATCTAGGGTGGGGTGTTTAACTGCTGTCATTGTTAGGGAATTGAGAACCATACAAGGAGGGATGGTTTATTCTGGCAAGCGTAACAGTAAAAATTCACTTCTAGGACATACTCAAGTGTTCTGCAGTCCTATTAAAATATAATGTTTCCTGAGCAATTTACAGTTCAAATACAGAAATGTGAGCAATTTTTTTTTATCCAGCCTTCTCCATCTTTTTGTTCTTTTAACAACTCATTAGTCTGTAAGGTAAATAAAAAAAAAAAAAAAATTTTATAGGTCCTTAAACATTGACCAAATCACATGAAATAAAAGCTTTTCAATACATATCTCCTCAGAGTCCCACATCATCAGATCTGATACTGATCTAATACCAATCTAATACCTAGTCCTTGCCATGCTGACTGATATATCTATGTCCACTCCATTCTCTTCATCTTAAGGCACAAATTTCTCAACTTGTTGGACATGTCATGCCACAGTCTATAACCCCCTTTTCTTCGCATCATAATCTTTGTACAGAAAATCCTGATTTTGTTTTGTGTGGACAACTTGACTTATATCATGAGAACTCCCTCAGCTGCCATATTCCTCCCAGGAGAAAAAATATGACACTGCTTGTCTCAGAGGTCTTTTAATCCCATATTTATCACAAAATAAGCAAGACTTACATATATATAAAAGCTGGGAAAATAAGTAATCAATTTATCTGAATGAAATACACACAGAAATATGACTTCTATATCAGTATCAACTTCTTGTTTCCTACTGATCTAGAAGAACTGAGAATAAATCCTTTAGTGTGTGGCCTGTTATTTTACTGTTTATTTTCCCAGCCTTTATATATATTTGTTCAGCAGTGTGAAGGGCACCTACCTGTTTTATGGCCTGTGAAAGCAACAGAGAATTTAGTAAGACTCCTCATACATCTCATATGAGAACTGAAATTCGAGGAGGGATAGAAACAGATTCAAAGGACAGATCTATAGCACTAAAATGCTGCAAAAAATGCTGGACTTCAAGGAGATAGAATTTCTCTTTTATAGATTCTTTCCTCCTGCTCTTCATTTGCCTTTCAGCTGTGTCTGCAGTGCAGCAGGCTGTGAGAAGGGCCCTGTCCTGCACTATCAACACTGTGCTCTCCTCCAGTTGTCACCTTCCCAGGGGCATAGGTTGCATCCTCCTAAGCCTGCTCCTGAATTGTTAGTTAGGGAGCATCCACAAGGAGCATAAGAGATGTTCCCTCTTGTTTTTAAACTTTCACACAATCTGTTGTAGTATAGATCATTTTAACTTAAAAGTGAATAAACAAATAAAACCACTCACCTCTCTAGTTAATTATATTACATTGAAATGAATTCACAATATTCTTCTTACCACTCTGAAATAGTAGGTTTCTAGAAAAATAAGACAGAATCAGGTAAATCTAGTTATAAGTTGTTTTATATGGTGTATTTCATAGCACACTAAACTTTGCCATCGATGGCCATCTGATTGTAAGTTTTCCTGAAATATTGTGAGCAAACATCACATGAGAGTCCCTATGCACTCAAGAGGGTACTAGTTGGGTATTTTAGTAGACAGTTACACCAGCTCTGCTCCACATGGCTAGATAATATCACTTCACAAATATAAAATTGAAATGAGTATGCTATAGAACTAGGAAATGCGTAGAGCTTTATTCACCTACCTCAAATCACAACCTGAGGAATTGCACTAGAATGTACTGGAAAAATACATTAGGAAATAAGGATATTCAATCATTAGGCATTTTTATTGTTACACTCTCATGGATAAATTCAAATGAATTAGGCTATTTGTGCATTATATTATTAATTTATTTACTGTAGTTATAGATTTTAATACTCCAAAAAGGTAAATCTGCAGTAATCTATTTTATAATAGAGTTGTTTCCTCTGTAAGTGTATGAATGAGTTGTTTTTGGGCAAAGCACTGATCAAAAGTGACAAATATCATTATGCTGGCAATTTACCAGGGATCATGCAATTAGTGGTGATAAGAATACAAAAATTTTACAAATATGCAGATTAAAATAAATATGGCTTAGTGATGGCAAAAAATATATCTACCCTCCTGTGTGTTAAATAAACTTTAAGAGGTTAATTCCATCTTAAGATTCCAAAGAGCTCAGGAAAATACAAAATCAACACAAAGAAACAAAAGATTCATCCTACCAAGACAATCATTTCCATTATGCTACTGCATTTCTTGTGCTTCTTCATCCTTTTTCTTAACATTATAATGGAAATAAAGTTGAGGAAAGACAGAAAATTAGATTTCCAGGTGGTTTAAATAACATTTCTCACCAAAAACTTTTAAGTAACAGCTTCTATGATGACTACATATTGAATGAAAAGGGAGGATAATGTACACATGTAGTTGCAGCTTGCTTTGTACAGCAAAAGTTGACTCAGGGTCAGTTACCAGCACTCACAGCTGTTACATGTAGATGTTCCTGTAGTAACCAAACCTTAACATTCAAGATAACTCAGTAATCTTAACAGCAGGCATAGCTGAAGTCTTGGTTTTCTTATTATGAATTAATGGACAAAAAGATTCCCTTTTTAGCCAGCACTTTACCTAAAAAAGTGCAAGATCAATGGTGTGTGATCCTCTGTCTTCTCACTAGTGGATGATCTCTCTACTGAGAGAGAAGGAGTAAATGGGACATCTAGTGATATCAGAAGTAGCAAGTAATCTTTTTT
>JAUBOD010000151.1:5055877-5082512 GCA_032353885.1 Nothura maculosa
GCCTCACCAGAGCTGAGTAGAGGGGCAGAATCACCTCCCTCGACCTGCTGGCAATGCTCCTCCTGATGCAGGCCAGGTTCCTGTGGAACTTTCATTGCCTCAGCTTGTGGCTCTTTCCTCTAGCCCTATCGCTGTCCACCACCGAAAAGAGGCCACCCCATCCTCCTCACTGCCTCCCTTGAGGTATTTATACACACTGATCAGGTCCCCTCTCAGCCTTCCCTTCTTCAGGTTGAATATGCCCAGCTCCTTCAGCCTTTTCTTACAGGGCAGATGTTCCAGACCCTTGATCATCCTGGTAGCCCTGCGCTGGACTCTCTCCAGCAGCTCCACATTCCTCTTGTACTGGGGAGCCCAGCACTGGACACAGTCTCCAGATGTGGCTTCACCAGGGCTGTGTATAGGGGAATGATCACCTCCCTTGACCTGCTGGAGACTCTCTTAATGCACCTCATTCAGATACTTCACTATGAAGATGGAGAATCTTACAAAAGTCCCTAAATGCAGGCATTGTTCTTCTGAAGTCGTCCTACCTACCGCCAGATCAATGAGATATAAATTTCATTTTATTTGCCTTAGCTCTGCCAACAGAGAAGCCTGATGGCTTGTTGCTATAAGGAAAATACATACAAGCCATTGAGCTAGTGCTGTGCTGAATACCAGGAGGAATACCAGGTATGGGCCAGCCCTCGTCCTCAAGGGTGACCTGTGCAGTTCACAAAACCAATAGCTCTCCTTTTCTCTTCTGTTCCTGAGAGAAATGTCGGAGCTCTGGCTGGTGAAGAGGCTCCTGCCACATCCGAGCCTGAGCAGGGAGACTCTGTTGCCATGGTGTGCAACTGCTTTTTCATAAATGTTTCAGTAAGGTCGTGCCCTGCTTGATTAATTCCAAGAGTCCACATTCATCTCCTGCCACACAGACAGCTTATAGCAGATGTTCACTGAAGCCATTTCATGCTGACTTATAACCCCCTCTCTTTTTCTCTTACTGCTTAATGTATTGGGATGGTTGCATTCTGGACAAAGAAGTAATTGATACAAGCAGCCTGTGATTTTCAGGCAGCAGCACTTGCATCCCAGCAGTCTGTTTTTGCAGGTAAAAGGTAGGAAACCTCACTCATTTGGACCAGCCATGGCCTGTGGTGCACATGTGGTGCACACATAGCACCATTTTTTTCTGCATGATTTCGTATTAGTTAACAACAGCAGGTGCTCAAACACTTTTTTTTTTTCCTGAGGAGTCCTGCACATGCTCTACTTGAGTCTGTGATGCAATGACATGAAGGAGTCTTTGCTCCTTCCTGGGAGAATAATTCCTAAAACAACACAAAGCAAAGATGAAGTGGCAACCTAAGGTAAAGAAAAAATAAAAAAAGAGAGAAATGGTAATTTGAAATTTCTCATACCTTGTGATATTCCTTGGTTCTGCCTAAATTATGTAGATTTTTGTCTTTGTTGGAAAATTTATTTGTGTATTTTTTGTCCATGTTTTCCACTGAAATTCAGGGGCAAATTCTTGGGATATTAACCTGTCCAAATTAAACTAAATGAACATTCACTCAATTCCCACTGAGATTATAAAATAATTTTATATGACTATATCTGGTAATTACAGCACGTTAGCAGTACTCTCAGGAATTCTGACTTGACTTTGAACATTGTGAGTAGAACTAATGCGAGAGAGAAAAATAAATGATTACTTTAGGTTTTGTCTATATAAATAATGTCTGCCACTTTGTTTTTCTGTTATGATTTTCCACTATAGGAAAGGACTTCCAAAAATCATGATACTTTAATTTTGGATTGTTTCAAACTGAAATTGAATTAGGTCTCCTTGTTTTTTTGTTTTTTGTTTTTTTTTTATTGCTGCTGCTGTTGTTGTTGTTTGGGTTTTTTTCTGTTTTTTTTTTTTTTTCTTCGTTGTGTCACATTCACAGTTCAAGATCCAATTGCCATTCATCTTTTTCCAAGAAAAGACCAGGCTTGGGCAAGGGACATCTTTGTATCTTCTTTGTGTCCTCAAGAACATGAAGAACAGTTTCATGTAAGGTCTCACAGCCCTGTGAAGAACAAGACCAACAAGATACTCTCCCACCTTAGCCTTTATCTCTCTCAGCGCTGCATCCCTCCTGCCATCCATCCTGCTGCAGGCCATTGGGTAGAGCCAGGTGCAGGCCTTTGTCCTGCTACACTTTAATGAGAGTGTCACCTAACAGTATGAGCTCAAGGAACACTGAGATCATGGCATGCAACATTCCTATTGCCCTCTTTTAAGAGATATTAAAAGGTAGTTAAAGTATTTTAGCCAAAATTGTCTTCAAGCCATGCCTCCTCCCAATGTGAAGAATTATCTGCTTCAATCCTGAATGGATGGCCTAGTTACATGTGGGATGGTTGTGTAGTGGGATATGCATTTGCAGAGCACTTGGACTGGTCAATCTACCTTCTCTTTGAGTTAGGACAGGGTTTTTAGACAGAGTAGTGAAATCTCAATACACTTGAAGGAGAAATAGGACATTCTTATCATTTGGAAGAGCTCTGGGAAGTATTGCAATAGAGTCACATGATTATTAACAGCAACAGAAACCTATTCATTGGTCTAGGGAAATCATCTGATGTTATCATTTAGAGGACAGTAAAAAAAAACAACAGTGTCTTGATAGTCTTCCTCTTGCATGAAGAAAAAGCAGTTTCTGAGAGGTGAAATAAGAAATGACATTTTCTTCTTTCATCACAAAATTCTGGAGTCACAGCCCAAACATCTATGTAAGTGTATCAGTGGTTCTGAGGACACCAGAATAGCTCTGACTTTCCTTCTGTCAGCATTCCACTTACACTAGCGTTTGTACAAAGGCAAAGAGCTGTGACATTTAGTGAATATACACTTTGATCAAGTACTGAGAAATCACCAAGTAGAAAATAAGTAAAAAAATAAAATACTACAAGTTCCTTGGTTTGGATCAGAAAATACACTAGCCTTGAAAAACCCATTCCTCTTCTCTGGAGTAGCTAGTAGTCTTGTAATCTTCCTTTTTTAGTGCTCTTTCTTCTCATCTTGGTTTGTTAATTGCCAAGAACAAGTCCAGAAAGTTAATCTGTTTATTTTGTAGGGTGAGTTGTAGGTCACAGTAGTCCCTTATGGGATTGAATCCCAAAGCTCTTCCCTGGCTGCTACGAAACCTCTGCCTCTTGCTCTCCATTTGTCATTGACAGCTTTATGTTCCTCAGAAACATAACTCTTGAGGCAGGTCATGTATGTCTGTTACCTGAAGGTCATAAACTCTTTAAATAAGTAATCGTTCTTTCAGAATCTTTCTGAAATTCATTGTAATTTGAAGCAAGAGAATCAGCCCACTCCATCACATGCTGAGCTTGTTTTTGTCAGCGTGTGCTCCTAATCACTTACCAATTACTTATGCAAATTGGAAGAGCAGATGCTGAAGGTTGCTTTCAAGGCTGCCTCACAGGGGCCCTATAAAGCCGACAGTTGTGGATGTCCACAACTTTTTTTTTTTTTTTTTTTTTTTTTAAGGTGGGACAATAGCCCTTCACTTTCTTCATTGAATCTAAACTCTCCTTAACAGTAACATTCTGATACTTCTAGGCAGGGTTTTCTTTAGCTGCTCAGGGACAGCAGCTGGTGGCTACAGTGCTGGTAATCAGAAAGAAAAATAGTATGTTTGTTGATAACAAAACAGAAAAGTAGGAAGATTATGCGGAGGAGAAAACAAAACAAAACAGAATCTTCAGGGTAGGTCTTTTAATTTTATATAAGTAAATAGAGGATTTGCTTTGCAATAAGATTTTTACCTGGCTATTCTTGTATGTTTTGGATTACTCTCACAGCTAAGAGCATGTCTTCTCTCTACTTCCTTTTTTGCACATATACTTGCTCTATAGCATTATTTATCATATAAATACACTCTGAAGTCATGCAGATAACTGTTAAAAGGTAAAGCAAAGGGTTGATTGAAGTACAATCCTTTAAGCATGTTTCTTAACTTGCATAATTATGTTTAATTAAATCACACAGAATGTAAGTTCCATTTTGATGTGTTGTGGTGACCACTGACAAGTGAAATTCCCTGCAGGAAAGAGCCTTTACAGATTCTTGGAGGTCTTACAGGGAAATCAATGACATTTTAATCTGAATTAGACATAGATCCTGTAGAGAGGAATCCAAGCAAGTCAGCAGAAAACTGCAAATTCTTGTAGGGAAGAACATATTTTACAGCTTTGCTATCTCAGTATTATAGATATTTTCTAAAGCAAATATGCAAAAATATGCATGATATATATTTGTGTATTTTTAGACAAAAAAAAGTCCATATTTTATATCTGTTTATATACAAGCGGTAGAAAGATTTTTTTTTTATATCTGATCATCTGGAGATTAAGACCAATCCGTGCATAATCCTTTCCTGCTAGCCAGAATGCATTTCTATAATGTTCTTCTAATGATCTGAACAATGCAACTTGCACATTGTGTAATATCTGATGATCATATCTCAAATATTAATAGATTGCTATGTTAGAAAATGCAGGAAAATCCTTGTTTGTAATTTTCCCATGTACTTTGCAGCTTCTCTACATTTTCACTAGGTTTAGATTGTTTTTTCATAGAAAAATAAGATAATGGAATGTTTTGCATATTCATCAGAAGAGCTCAATGCACCTCAACTACATTCTCATAGTTAGAACTTCTGAGGAATTTTATAATTTTAAAATTTATTTTTGTTGTTGTTTAGATAGGAAATACTCTCATGCTGAAATAGAAGCATGTGTCAGATGTACATGGCCTAATCAGACTTTCTGCTAGGAGAATCTAAACTTTAATGATTAGTGAGGAAAAATGAATTTCCGTATTCTCAACAAAGAGAACAAAGAAAGTCTCTGCTCTTTTTGAGTTATCTTTGAGGCAGATATCAGATCACTCGTGATTGGGGGTTGTAGAGTGATTTCTTGTCTCATTTAGGTACTTCTCAAAACTAACTCATAAATAGAGCATAGTTGTTACTTGCATCTTATCCACTTACTTGTCTGGAGCTAGTCCTTGCTTTCCGATTTTTCTATTGTATTTTATTGCATCAGGCAGATGTTCCTGTTAATAGAAACAAAGTTCATGAGCAAATTCTGGGCATACTTGAAATATCATATTTTAGCATTTTAGCACATGTGGATTCATTTTAAAAATGAACACTAGAAAAGACATAATATAAGAGAGAAGCAGTGGAGAAACTAGATGATCTCTAGAGATCCCTTCCAACCTTAACCATTCTGTGATTCTGTGAAACAGAGTCTACTTCCAATTGATGTCTAGAATGATCAATAATGTGGTAGAAATCATTGTTTGCTTTTGTATTATTGAAGTTCAAGGAGATCCTTGGCATTAAACTAGTAAACTTATTAACTTTCATTATCCATTTAGTAGACTGTTGCTTAGTTACTAGTTTACTATTTTCTAGAGAAAAATATGTTTCTTGTTTAACAGTGTTGCCATATGCATAAAAGAATGACAAGGCATATATCCTGCTCCCAAAAGCCAGAATTGCCCCTGACTGTTTTCGTTTTTCAGCCTTTACAATTATGGTAGTTACAATCTTTGAAGTTAAACAGAATTCGTAATTTGAGATTACTACATATTGAGCCCGAGAAATGTAATTAATGAATAAGCTGTGTTCACTGCAGATCTTCAGATCACAACATCGAGGGCGTCAGGAAGTGCTTGTTTCTTTCTTTTTTATTTATTTCTAGTAATGATGTATTAGTTCACCTCAACCATTCGCCATGCATTATGAGCCACCTTTTTCAAAATTACAAAAAAAAAAAAAATACCCTTCATTCAAATATCTTTACACGAAAGGGTGACTTTGTAATAAGTCTAATACTTGTTCATTTAAATAGCTTTTTCAGAGGTTCATTAATACTTTGTTTATGCAAAGAATCAGTTTGCACCTGCAGTCGCACTCCTTTTCAAAACTGACCTTTCAAAGATGTTCATCAAAGGGAGCACTTTTGTTTAAAGATTGCTTATTAGCTCATTCAAGAGTACTGGAATAAGTTCCTTCAAATCAAGTAATAATATAATATGGAATAAAAAATACAGCAAGACTCAATGGAGTTCTTTCAGCCATAGTAATCTGTTATAGAAACCGTCTTTTAATAAGCTGTATTTCTCTTCTTTCAAATGAGTCCTCCTTGCTGTCCACAATGCTTCTCAGAAGTCCTGATAGTTCTGGAGAGGTTGTAGCAGTGAAGCAAGGTCAGGAAATTTCCTTGCTAATCAATATCAGCTCCTTTTCAGAGATCTTTAAAAATAAACCCATATCTGGGCAGTGCATTATTTGTTAGATTTGGAGTTTGCTAATTTGGTGTAGGTCGGGGATTTAGTTCCAAATCTCATATCACTTAACAGCTGTTGATCTCAGTTTTTTGAACTATGACTTAGGACACCACAATTCATTTAGCTGAATATGCTAGTGTGGATTCTGTAGAATAGGGTAGAGGAGGAAGCTGTAACTCTTTTTAGAAGTAAGGTAATACATATATATTGCATATCTGATAGAGACCTCTTTCTACCTAATAATAGGAAATATTTGCAAGGATTTTGACGAAATCTGGGAGGATGAGTTTTTCTGGATTGTATGTTTTTGTTTTGTGAAAGGGATAGTCACCCTCCAGGGTGTGATCCAGTTGCTAGTGCAACCAGTTTATAGTGCCATTGAAAAGATATGGATGAGAACAGAACTGAGTCCCCTTTTTCTTTTCTTTGTCTCCATCAGATCATAAAGTTTCAAGTTCATTGACTTTAGAGTGAATATTTCTAAAAACAGACAGTTAATCTTTCTAAAAATGAGTTAAAAGCACCTGTCTTTTCTGAGATCTCTTAAGTTTTTAGGATGTCTGAGGTTTGATGTAAGACATTCCTAAAACATAAATTTGAACTAGCACTATTTTTTAAAAAATACCTACGCTTGTTCTTTTTTCTTTCTTCTTTTTTTCCCTCTTTCCTTTTACTTTAACTACAAAATTGGAAGAGGATACTTGTATTATGGAACTAGTATATGTAGTTATGTTTTTGGCCAAAAGATAATGCTACAATGAGAATGGGAAGACAAAGTCTGAATTTTCTTTAAAATATAAATCAAAATTGTACCTTGATGTACTTTGATTCTCCAAACTTCACATAACGAAAGTGAAAAGAAGAAATGAACCCCTGAAATGTTTGGTGTTTTGTTTTTTGGGTTTTTTTGCATATTTTGAGAGAGGTGCAATTTTTTTTTTAAAGTCTCTCGAAGGAACTATACTAGAATTGACTTCCTGCTGGATTTCAGATATAAGCTGATTTAAGTGTAGTTCTGAGTAATTACAATGTTTCTACTCACAGCAATATCTCCTTCTCCTACTCTCCGATCATTCTGCAGTGCACAGAAAAGACATTGCTGAAACAAATTACAATACTTTTCATCAGTCATTGGCCAAATATGAAGAAATATCGGGGGATGGAAAGCAGTACTAAGCAGAAAGGTATATATAGTAGCAGAAAGGTACAGAGATATTTTAAGAAAAGTGAGAAGTACGAAAACAGGGCAACATACTTGTTTTACATTCAAGCTATACCAATCATGACAAAGTCGTATGTATAAGAAAAACTGTCCATTACTTTCCTAGCATCTCCTCAATTCTTATTAATCATTATTTAAAGCAACTCTTGTATTCCCTTTACTCCTTACCCTGGTTTCCATTCCTGATCTGCACACTAGACAGAATAAAAAAAATATACACGGTGCATTTGGATGCTTTCTGGTAAACAGTGATACAGATACGCAATATGAATGCTATGAAATTTCAAAAGGGAAAGAGAAGATGAATCACCAATGTAATTAGTCTCTCCCTTGCTGTAAATATTAGAGTCAACCTATTTTGAAAGTAGATCAAAAAGTAGTTGATTGCATTTTCAAAGAAATTTTAGACTAGGCCCAGGCACTATCATATTAATCTCAAATGAATGACACGTAATCCATTTTCTGTAACATGCAGCTAACTCTCTTTTATACTACAATCTTAAATCTTTTATTTCATGTTTAATTAACAGGTAAAAATTATCCTAAGATTTATCCAAGAAGCGAACACAAAAATTGCCCTTACTCCATCCCCAAGGTGAAAAAATACAAGTTTTCATTTACAGTAAGGACTGTAGTAAAGATCACAGAGAAACTTTTATCTTCTTAATTTTTAAAGTCAGTTTATTGACTTTGGAAAAAAAAATGCATGATCCGTTTAGTCTTTTTTTAATAATTTTTAGACATCAGCTTCTCCTTTTAGAAAATATATACATATACAACTACAGTGAGGTAACGATAACTACATATACAAAGAAACTGATATGCTGCTACTATTCTAATGCATTCTGATTTTTTTTGTATATGTACAAATGCAAACACATCCTATGACTGAATTAATCTCAGTTTGAATAAGAGCTGAACAACTAAATTCAAATTAAACTACTTTATTTACTGTGAGTGGGAAATAAGCTCTAGCTTAGTCTTCTTACTTTTGGGGGTGTTTTTGTTTTTGATTAAGAGTTGCTATGTCGTGTTTTGGGAAATAATATGTATGAAAGCATATAGAGCAAGAACAGCTGAAACTTCATAAATTATTCTACAAGATCAAATGTATAGGTGCTTGTTCACAAAATTTGTTACATAGTAATGAAGTTTGTAACACTTCATAGAGGCAATAATTCAATTTAGAACAAAATCATTTCTCAACATATATTTTCTCAAATACATATACATACTATCATACATGTGCAGGAGATACAGAAAAAACTAAAATCCTAGTGTATCAATTGGCCAATGACATTAGGACAAAACTTATAATTCTGTGGGTTTTTTTTTTCCCAATAGATGAAAATAATAGAAAAGGAAAAAATCCAGCCTATTTCCATTATCCACCAGTAACTCTTAGGGTTTTCTTTCATATTCCAGTAAGCTGTTAGGCTTAGAAAACTCAGTGTAAGGTCTGTACCAAATGAGCACAATTCAGCATAAGCTGAAGAGTGAAAATTTTGATTACTCTCAGTAAAATATGCAGAAAAAAATTAAAAAAACAAAAACAAAATCTTTTTTTTTTTTTTTTGGTCCTTCATTTTGGCAATCTTTCTTTAGCAGAAGGAGAACTCAATGGAAAAAGAGAGGGATCAAAGGGTTCTCAGAACAAGTAGTTTCAAGACTTCCTCTTCCCACCCTTTAAACCCACCCTATTTTCTGTGTAAGGCTAGTGATTTCTGGTACAGAATATATGTGCTCAAAGGCATGTTTATTTTTCTTGTTATCCTTCTTCATTCTTCAGTAATCAAGCCCCTGTCACCCAAGTGTTGATAACTGCCCACTTTGTGTGCTGATGTCATTTATCCTGGGGCAGGTTTCCCAGCAGTTCAATTTCTGTCTCTTTCAGCATGGAAGTAAACAAATACAAATTTCCATGACTTTTTGGAGCATTAAACTCACAGATAAATGTTTACATGCTGTTTTTGGGAACAATGTGTCAACAATACAGGATGATTAACCTGTTTGGACAAATCAAGGGTTGGGATTCATTCAGTGTCAAAATATATTTTGCTGTTGGTGTGACTTCACTGTCCAGAGACTCATTCAGTAATGGTTCATTTTTTGATATGCAATATTATAAACACAAAATTTCCATCCAACAAACATACAATCTAACATGAAACAAAGAGACCATAAGTGATTATTGTAAACAGTAGGCATAAAGGAGGAGATGTGGCAAGAAAAAATATGATGAGAGAATGGAATAATTCTCTGCATTGTCTATACAATCTGAAGCAGTTACTCATCCTTAAATACATAAATACTAGCTCTGTTAGGGTGCATAAGTATTAGTGGCTGATTCTTCTCTCGCTATGCAGCTATGACGGATATTTGACTGGGGATTCACAGCAAGACACTATATGGTTTACCACAGGAACTAATATTAGAGAAGATGAGACTATTATGCCATGCAGTATGAAGGGCATTGTCGTACCACAGAATAAACAGCCACTCAAGTGGAGACCACTATAGAGCCAAAGAAAAAAGCAAAAGAATTGATTAAACAGAAAGGTTATAGTTGTGAAGGGTGTTGAAGGTGGGTATAAGACATTTGCATATGATGCTATGGCAAATGAGGAGATAATAAAGACATTCAGACAGGAATAATATAGAGTGACAAGCAAAGAGGATGCTCTTAGGTGATGCATTTTGAAAGGATTGAAAAGTTCCCAACTTGCATAATGACATGTTAGTGATGAGCACTTTGAAGGTCAAAGTGGCATTTTTATCTGTGAACCTTCTGATGCCTATGAATTATCCCGAAACCAACAGATTCACTAGGGTTAAAATAAATTTCCTCAAGGTCAGCACATTCTACAAATAGAACAACATTCACACTTCTCTCGTTAATATGATCCAAAATTAGCACAATATGCAATCTATAAGAGATTGTATATATAATGCATTGGATGGAGGGAAAGAACAGACTTACTTTTTACATGATTAAATATAGTCAAAATAAAACTGCTTTAAAGGATTAAATAAATGATTCACTACTTTGTGTCTGCAATTTGTCAAAAAGCCAAGGAGATAATGACTTTGGATTTTCCTGCAAAGACCACTGATGTTTTTGGCATCCTTCACATTTAAAGCCCCATAATGCATGCTTACACCATGGCTGCATCAGTGAATAAAGCAGTCCTGCAGGAATATATCTCAAGAGCAGAAGAGCTACTGATGTGAGTCCAACAGCCACACAACCAGCATGTAGGGAGATTGTACTTCAGTCTCTCTGTTACTGGATCCCATGTCTGTTAGTGGCTCAAGCACCTCAGATGTGTTCATCAAGCAGAGCACTTGCCTGAGTTTTTTGTGAAGATGGTAGGCACCAGGAATAAAGCATCATCCAGAGACCTGTGTCAAAATTGTACTTGGAGCCTGAACTACAATAACCAATACACTGCACTGAATAACACACCGTATACATTTGCTGAAGTGAACCTGACCACTCACTCAAGAGGGAGATGTTTTCTCCCTCTAGCTTATGCAACTTGCAAAGTCTGCAGAGCATTACATCCTCACTAACAGGCAGCCTCTAGGCATAAGCTGAAAGCAGATCTCCTTGTTCCTTTGAAAGATGTTATTATAAATGCTAATTTCACCATTCCTGCACATGCTTGATGAAGTGATTAAGTGAACTTTCTAGATTTTAGCCAGGAAACACTAATTTTGGAAAATGTTCAGACTCTCTGGAGATAAACTGAAGCATGAGAGACAGCATTACGTTACCAGAGCTGGAAACCTGAGTGGAAAAGATTAGGTTGCAAATGCTTCCTGTCAAACACAGGGATGGATAAATGAAAGGAATAATGAGAATAGAATTTCAGTTTTAGATAATCGGGTAAATGGATCTTTTAATCATAGAATTTGTGTGAATAAAAATTAAGTCAAGTGGTAAGTAACCACTAACTGGATAAGCATCAGTTTCCTTTCATCCATATGGCCTCTTTCAATGGATAGTAAAGAGGACACACAATTCAGAAGAGGAGAATAAAGGATGAAAATCCTCTGAGAAGTAATGACATGAGTAAATTACATTCTTCCCTTAACTGTGTTACTAGTTCATGGAGTAAAGGAGAATCATTTAAAAAGTTAAAATCACCAGACCATAGTAGGTGCAGAAGACTGCCTCAGTGGTCCTCTCTGAGACTAGTTGACATTTTAGTCTTTCAGTGATGTCTCCTCTCTGTGAAGTCTGCATGTTCTGTCTCAAAATCTTTTTTTTTTTCCTTACTTCCTAAAGGCTGTGTTCTTATTCAAGTAGAATTTCACAGGACATTATTTATTTAAATAAGCAATGTACAAACTGAGTCAAAGTTCAGTATGGCAAAGGTAGAAGGCATTTTAAAGAGCTTGCTGCAGAAGGCAGTAGGAAATGTATGTATTCTGAGGGCAAATCGGGTCATCAGACCATGAGTCCAGTTTCTGTACTTTTTATGTTTGTTTCTGCTTCTCACTGGATTCAAATATAAACCTTCTCATATAAACCATGGCTTTTCTTTTGTCAAACTTAAAATTTGCACACAATCTTATTTCAAGACTACATTATTTCCTCTTTGTATTTATCATGTATACTTTCTTTTACAATGTTCAGGTACTTTATTTTAATGAAATTAGGAAAGCTTAGTCACCTTTTTTTTTTTTTTTCCTGACAGCCTACAGTTTTCCCTTGGCAATGTATCATTTGATTTCTTAGCAGCACAGCCTGTGATCAGTGCAGAATATTAACATAAAACCAAGGTTGACAGAAAGAAGAAAATTAGATTCTATTTCATTCTACTGTTTCTTCTCCTCTTTTGCTTTCTCCACCTTGCATTTCATCTTCTCTTGACTACTCAGCCATTCTGGCTGTTTTGTTCTTTCAGCCCTGCTAATGATCATCTTTGGTTAGTCTCTCTCTCCTTTACACGGTGCTGCTCTTTATCTCTTTGGTATTGCCTGATCCCAGTATTGTAATAAAGCTCATCTAGGCTGATGAATTAAAACATTAGCACATCTGATGGATGTTTACTCTCAAATAAAGTTATTTCTCCCATTTGCCCTTGCCGCCATACCCTCTGCCTTTCTTCTCAAATGAGGCTTAGCTTGGTATGTTTCTGCCCTTTCTTTGCAATGATAGTGTGTAAATGATAGAGAGATTCACGACCCCAGAGTTTTTAAAAAGTTTCAATTTAGCTTTTATTAGGTGCCAGGCAGCATAGTTGCACACTGTATACACAGTTAAACATCAAGAGCTCTCCCAGGGGAATATATTGTTGCAAGCTTCAACATCTATATGCAAATTAGACTTTCTCTATTTGCTATCAGTTAAAACAGGAATTTTCCACCTGAGCAAAACTTTTTTTTTCTTTACTTATCTACAATATTGACAAGCCCTGAAGAAACCAGTCTTCTCTAACTGTCTGCAACAGATACAGAAGCTGTGTTGGTTTTTGAGATTTCAGAAGAACAGATGCCTTAAAGCATGGTCATAGTACAACTGCATAATGTTTCTAAAAAAAAAATGGAGAGTGCTCAAGTTTCCTCATCAGCAGTGGAACTGATGTTGAAAGACATTTTTTATTTGACATAGAAACAGGAATCATAAGGAGAAAAAAGAATATTTTCATTTAAATTTCTTAAAGTATTCTTGTGCAAAGCAAAACAAGAATATCTTATAATAAATACTACTTTAAATAATCTTGGTTAAAGTTATGGCGTCTGGAGCTGGAAAATACCCTAAACAGAAAATACTTATTAGACCTTCGGAGGCCTAGCAGATAAACAGTCTGGCAAGGCTCTGAGGGCAAGAAACAAACCTTTGAGAGATGAGCTCTCTTTGGTTTCCCTCAAAAAAGAAAGCATAGTATACGACTTCTGTGAGGATAAACATGCTTTGTTTTCCCCGTTACAACCAAGTAAGTGAAAGTGACATCTGGTACCCCCACAAATGCTCTCCAATTTATTCAGACTATATGTGGTCCCTGCATCATGCCATAAGCATTGATTTTGTGCATAGTGAATATACAGCTAGTTGCTAGTAGAGTGACTTTCATATTTTTCTTTGCTCTTCCTTGCTTTGGCAACTTTCTCATTTTGTTTTTTTCATCTCTATCCAATTGATGCAACAGAATAGTCACATCTGGCTGCAAAACACAATCTCCTTTTTTTTCATAAGGGGCATTGATGCACAGAAATAATTTTAATGATAAATAGAAAACAATTATGAACAATGAGTGACCAACACTCTGGGAGGAGAGTTCTAGTACTTGAATTAGGAAAAGAATTGTTCAATTGAATATCTGATACCTGATGACAACATCAACATATATTTCTTTGTCTATCATGTTAACGTTTTCCTTTATGTTGAAAACTGATCAATTTCCATCTTTACTACCCACCGTTTCCTTCCACACCCTGCAGTGATTGCATTCCTTGGGGTCCGTATTTCTTGCTATATTATGGATAGTGCAGTATCTTAATACATCTTGCTAATGAATTGCTGTGCAAAACTTGTGTCCGTACTGCCTAAGAATAGTATGTGATCTGACTTCCAACACATGTATCTATAGCACACTACAAGTTTGCTTTTTGGAAACCTGAATAACATCATCTACATAAGAATCCAGCAGGACAAAGAGTGAACTGTAGCAATTAGGCTCATCACAAGGAAATACTCTCCAAGGATGATGCTGTTGTCGGGAGCCCTGCAGCTCCACCATGCCTTGTGGAGGCATACAGAGCAAGTATAAGATGTCTTTTGCCTAGAGAATCGGCTCCAACACAGATTCAAAATGAAATGTAGATGCAATATGGTTCTGTTTGGACTCTGTAGCATCCTTTTTTGGCAGATAAGATAGCTTTACCCCACCTTCTTATGCTCTCAGCCTAAATGTTCCTGAATGTGCTGGAGTGCATGAATTTACCTTTCTAGTGAAAATTATAGCTACAGACCCAAGATGTGAAGCTGCTGTTGAGTCCTATTTCTAACCAGGCATCTTCTTTCAAACAAGACTATGCATTCTTGACCTATTGTCTTCTCTTGACATTGCTAGGATATAGATAAGAACATGAAAAGTCAGAATTAAGGCAATTTTGTGAACCTTCCCAAATTCCTAGCTCTAGGTGCTGAACGTTTCATGCACTTCACTCTATTCTTTGACATTAGCTTAGAAATTTCCAAGTTCACCAGACTGTCTTTTTCTTAAAAAGATGCTTATTGAGTAATCCACTTCCTCAAGTATTTGTAATCATATTCCCCCAAGCATATTTATCCCTAACCTGGCCTTAATGTCTGGGAAGGTAACCTGGTAGATGAGCCAACAAGGACAGGATGATCCAACTAGGAGAGGGGCACTGATGGACCTGATTCTAATGAACAAAGAGGTTCTAGTGGAAAATGTCAAGTTTGGGGTAGTCTTGTCTGCAGTTACAACGAAATATCCAGTTCAAGGTCCTGCAAGGAGGAAGTGGGATTGCAACCCTAGACTTTAAGAGAGCCAACTTTGACATCTTCAGGGAGATTCTTGGAGCAGTCCCCTGGGCTAGAGTCCTAGAAAGAAAGGGGTTCTAGGAAAGCTGGATAATATTCAAGCACCACTTCCTTCAAGTGGTTCAAGATTGGTGCATTCCTACAAGAAAGAATTTGAGCAAGGTAGGTGGAGTACCTGTGTGGATGGGTAAGGAGTGGTTAGGTAAACTTATTGTTAAAAAGAGTACACACATAATGTGGGAGAAGGATTAGACCATGTATAGGAACATTGTCTGAGTATGCAGGAATGCAACAAGAAAGGCCAAAGCTATTTGGAATTAGAGTTAGCAATAAATGTCAGGAACAAATGGAAGGGCTTCTACAAATACATCAGAAGTAAGGGGTAGGCTAGGGAAAATGTGAGCTGGCCGCTGAATGAGGAAAGTGCCTTGGTGACAGAGAATGCAGAGAAGGGAGAGTTTCTAAATACCTTCTTTGCCTTTACTGCTAAGGCTAATTCCCATGAATTACAGAGCCCAGAGACAAGAGAGAAAAGCAGGAGAGAGGACGACTTTAATCAAAGAGTAGTAGATTAGATATTATTTAGGCAAATTAACACCTATAAATCCATGGGCTTGGATGAGATGCACGCAAGGGCTCTGAGGGACCTGATGGGAGTTATTGCTCAGCCGCTCTCTATCATCTTCAAGAGGTCACAGAGAACGAGGGAGGTGTCAGGGGACTGGAAGAAACTGACATCACTCCAGTCTTTGAAAAAGGCAAGAAAAAGGAGCCAGGAAACTACAGACTGGTCAACTACACCTCCGTCCCTGGAAAGGTGATGGTGCAGGTCATCCTAGAGACAATTTCCAGGCATGTGAAGGAAAGGAAAGTGATCAGGAGTAGAAAGCATGGATTCATCGAGGAGTCTGGATTGGCAAGAAGCTAACCATGAGTCATCAAAGGCCAAGAATGCCAATGAGATCCTTGCCTGCATCAGGAGTAGTTGCCAGTAAGTTCAGGGAGAGAATCCTGCCCCTCTCCTCAGCTCTGATGAGGCCACACCTGAAGAATTGAGTGCAATTCTGTGCTATCCGGTAGAAGAGGGTCAAGGAACTTCTAGAGAGGACCTAAAGTGGAGCAGCTACGGAGTAGCTGATAACCCAGAGGGCTGTGCTTCTATCCAGAGGGACCTGGACAGACAGGACAATTGAGCAGTGAAAAATCTCTTAAAGTTCAACTAGGGGAAGTGCAAGGTCCTGCACTAGGGGAGGAAGAACCCCAGACAATAGGACAGGCTGGGGACTGACCTTCTGGAGAGCAGCTCCACAGAGAGGGACCTGGATGACATGGTGGATGACAAGTTGACCATGAGGCAGAAATGCCCTCGTGGCCAAGAATGCCAATGGGATCCCGGGGTTCATTAACAAGAGTGTCTACAGCAGGTCAAGAGAGGTGATCCTCCCCCTCTACACAACCTTGGTGAGGCCACATCTGGACTGTGTCCAGTTCGGGGCTGCCCTGTACAAGAGGGATGTGGAGCTGCTGGAGAGAGTCCAGCACAGGGCTAGGAAGATAATCAGGGGCCTGGAACATCTGCCCTATGGGCAAAGGCTGAAAGAGCTGGGCCTGAAGAAGAGAAAATTGAGGGGAGATCTGATCAGTGTGTATAAATACCTCAAGGGAGGCAGTGAGGAGGATAGGAGCAGAGTCTTTTCTGTGCTTGCCACAAATTGAAACAACAGAAGTTCTTCAGAGTCTTCAGGAAAAAATTTCTTGACAGTGAGAGTGGCAGAGCCCTGGAACAGGCTACCAAGAGAGGTTGTGGAGTCTCCTTCTCTGGAGATCTTCAAAACTTGCTTGAATGACCTCTAAAGTTCCTTTCCAACATTAAGGTTACTATAATTTTATAAACTAAGATGATTAAGGGACTGGAAACTCTTGTTTGAGGAAAGGCTAAGTGAGCTGAATCTGCTTAGCCTGAAGAAGAGAAGATTGAAAGCAGATCTGATTAATATGTATAAACACTTGTAGGGTGAATATAGGGAGGAAGGGACCAAATTATTCTCAGTGGTGTTTAGGGATAGAGCAAGGAATAATGTGCATAAATTGAAACACAAGAAATTTCATGTTCATATGAAGAACTTGTCTCCTGAGAGGGTGACAGAACCCTGGAACAGGCAACCCAGAGAGCTTATGGGATCTCCTTCTTTGGACATCTCCAAAACTCACCTGTATGTGAGTCTGTGTCATGTGCTCTAGGTGTCTCTGCTGATCAGGGCAGCTTTGACCTGTCTGGACGTCCCTTCTAATTCCAACAATTTTATGATTCTGTGATATTACTGAGCATGAGATATAGCAAAATCCTGTGAATGTTAATTTAAATATCTTAATTAAGATACAATCCTGCTGAATTTTGTCAAACTCATGTCACTCCTCTTTGCAAGACTCTTTTCTGATTCTAATGCTTGCTTTCTCTGCATAGGTGATAAATTGAATGATGAAGTGATTTGGCATTGATAGAGAATGTACATTCTGTATGTTTCTGTGTGATTTGAGAGCTACACGTATCACTTTGCTGTATACATGGCCTCCATTCTGTGTTGCCTCTTGGAAGGAGAAAATAAAGTAGCATACACAGTTCTAAATATGGATGTCTTCTCCCTAAAGCATTTTGGGATCTGGGATGTCTTCATCTAAATGTGAACAAAAGAAAACCAAAAATAAAGTCCATCTTAATTTTTTTTTTAAAAAAAAAGAGCGAGAACACAGGAGCAGACTTGTCTCCAGTTTGAGAACAAGGCAGTATGAGACTTATCTCCAGTATGAGAACAAGGCATATAGTTTTTAAATGTATGAAGCATTCATGAAAAGAATGGCAGTTGGCGAACAAGAAACAAGTGGCCCTGCTTTTCTGATAGAGGTATCCTTTTTGACTGGTGAAATCATACATGAAGAGGGGAATTACAAAATCACTGTCTGGATGAAAATCTCTATACTTGACAGACACGAAGAATAACAGGGGGCAGAGAACAGTAGGAAAAGAGTGATGAAAGAACCTACTGACTATTTCTAGATCGGTATATTGTGTGTCAAAGTCTGTGTATTATGATTCAGCTGGCAGGGATCTAAGCGCGGATGTGCACGCCAGGAGGGCTGTGGAAGCACTTAAGCTCTTGTGTCATCTGCCCAGGATTCCTGAGTGCTCTAACAGCAGGTCAAAATGCTCCTGTGGAGCACCCCTGTCTAGGAAATGCACTAAAGTAGTCAGAGAAAAAGCCTATTCTTTTAGAGAAGGGATTTTTTTCTTTTGCCAGCAGGTACAAAATAGTGAAATATAAGCATAGGTGTAGCTCATTGATCTTTGCAAGAATTGGAAAGAATTCTGTCATGCTATCTTTGAACCATCATGACACGTTACATCTCAGCTAGATATTTGCAAAGTACAAATGATGGATAATATAGGAGTCTCCAGGAGCAGCCAGAGACTGCCAGAGACTACACAACTTCTGTTATTTGTTCCAAGAGTAGCATCTGGCAAATGGGTGCCCATACTTTAGGGTAGGTAGAATGAGTTAATGTAATGCCTCATTTGGAGAATGTTCTTGCTGTTATGTAGTTTAAATTTAAATGCAAACTCAATACTTAAATCCTAATGGTACAAACAAAAATAAACACCTCTTTGGCAGGACTATGAGATACTCTCATTTTTGTCTTCAGAGAAAGCAGGAAGGCTCTTTTTTCATTACCCATACCATTTTTCCTTAGGGTCTCTGTGAGATTACTGTGACTTCATGCTCTTGCAATAGGAAGCATTTAGTATCTGCACAGCTGGAGACCCTCTCTGGGAACCCTCTTCCTTCCATCGCTTTTAGGCTGATTCTAGCTGGCAACAATAAAGACTAGATGCTTTCTATGCATATGTTTAAGGCAGGACTACCTTTCTCTTTCTTGAATGTCACAGATGGGTAACTGTATCATGAGGGCAAGTAATCTGCCAAAAAATGAAATGAATCTTCTACCAAGATAGGTGGCTGTCTGAATGTACACAAACAGATACTGAAAAACAGGAATCTTTCTGCAGTATCTTCTTCTTTAGGATAGTTGGGACTGATTCAAATGTTCTACTTTTATTCTGGAGACATCAATCCACAGAATGGGGGTGGGGAAGGGGCACCCCAGGAAATCAAAGCAAACTCAATTATCTATCTGCTGACAATGACAAAACCATTTAATTCCTCAGTTCTTCACAGAATGTGAGGGGGGAAAAATTAAAAGCGTGAACATTTTTAATGAGTGCAATTATTGAATCATCAGTCACACATTCCATCTGCTTCAGAGTGTTCCAGTGACTAGAGAAACAGTAAAATACTGCATTGCCTTTTTGCATTCATATCATCATATAAATGTTCTTTAAGGAAAAACTAATGATATTCATATATCATACCTATCACTTTCAGTAACTTGCAGCTCCCCTTTCACTTCCTTCACTTTATTAATCACTAATTTTGCATTTTGATACTGATTTTGTGGAAATATCTTGGCAGATGCATGAGTAAAAGCTAACCCCATGACATTAAATAGAGAATCATGTAATCTTCAATTGGAAAGATAAACTAATATAAAATTTATCTCAAAGGTCTCATTTAGCCTAGAGTTTAGTGAGCAAAATGAACTTCACATTTCAGCAAGAAGGTAACAGGGGGGTGGGAGTGGATAGGGGACATGGATTTAAAATTCCTTTTCCCCAGTAATATCAATCCACTTGGTACACAGATCTGACTGTGACAGCATGTCAGAGAAGAGCCAAAACCTATTCAATAGAGTTTGAAAACCTTTGCAAATAGTCAGGACAGATAGAGGAAAGGTGCAGATAAACGTCTGAACCTCAGGAATTGTGACAGAACTATAAGTCTGATTTGGCTATAGTATCCTAAAATTCATCCCAGAATGGCAGGGAAGGTAGAGATTTGGATCTCAAATCACTAACAGGCTTTGCTATGTGCTAACTCATTATTATGTTGGGATTTGGGATACAAGCATTTGGTTCAATAGAAAGAAGAATGATTTTGTGCAAGAAATGTTTTCTGGAATTGCAAATAAACGCAACTTTCTATATAGATGCCCTTTGTCTAACTCTTTTCAGGATAATTCTACAATACCTAGCTGATAATCACTCAAATTCAATAATGTGTACAACTATGAGACATATTACAAAAGAAATATCTGACTTTTCCACAGGCAGCAGCATCAAAAGATTCTGCAATCTGAATTCAGAAGGAAAAAAACAAGGCTGTAAACTACATGCAATATTTTTTTCTGTGCATTGCACAGCAAGACAAAGTAGAATCCCTTACTATCTTTCTAATCTGAAAATCTTCCTTTTTAACTCATTATACCACAAAAGCAAATTTAAGTTCTCAACAACTGATGGCAATTAATGGCCTCAACAAATTAGATGTTTCAAATTATGCATTGTGACCACTCTAACATTAATTGGAGTATTTGAGGTAAATCCTGGAGCATTGTGAGAGTGGTGGTAAAATCTCATTATCCGTTGTCTGGGGGTAATAAGGTGAGTTATTGTTTTTATTGTTACGTTATCATACTCACTTTATGAAATAATTTTCATGTTACATATTTTATTTAGGAAACCAAGATCAAAGGAGTAAACAGTTGGCTATTCCATTATCGGCAGCATCCAGGCTATGCTTAATCAATATGTTACTAACTTTTTCCTTTTTTCCAAGTTGCCATCTAGCAAGAGCTACAGCAACAATATTTGCTATCAGGTGAAAAACATTAAATAAATAATTAAGGCCTGAATTGCCAATTTGTTCTCTTTGTAAGAATGAATTAGATACTGGGTTAGTTTGCTTTTCAGTTTTAAATGCAGAGGCTCACCAAACCACATCTCTGTGAAGAAATAGGGTCCTATTTTCACAGATCCATTCTTTAGTAATTTAAAAGTAATCAGTAATCTCTTGCTTCTTTGAGAAATTAATCAGTGGCATGTAGGAGATTATTGTTAGAATCCAGTGAGTGGTGCTGGATTGATTTTTTTTTCTCCCTCTCACCAGTTTTGACAGTTCTATTTAATGACTGACAGTAAATGGGGCTTGTGCTGTGTCAGGTGTTCTGGAAAGGGCTCTGGCAGACAAGATTTTGCTTATCACGTTGCAAACTAAGGTCCTGATCCAGCTGACATTTTTAACAGTAAATAACATTACATCAGGGACTTAGCACTTTCAGTCCATCAGGAGTATTCTCTCATGAGTATATTTAATTTCTCATGAGGAGACCCTGCTCCTGCAGGTTCCTGAGAGCCTTCTGGGCAGCCATTTCCTACATAAACAAGGGGAGAGGACACTGAGCGCCTCTTTGTCTCTTGCTATATCCATCATAGGAATAATAATTATTCACTGATATTTGCATCCTGCCCAGAGATTAGCTCAGTGCCTCATCAAATAAATAGGAATTTTAAGTCTAGGACTTAGACATTGCAAAGGAAAAGAAAGAAAGTACAGCAAAAAATGGGATAAAATGACACATAACATTTAATGGCAAGGAAAACATAAGGCAAAATTGATATAACTGGTAATTTTGTGACATTCTTTGGAGCACAAGTGCCTTTTCAGGAGGAATCTGGGTGACAGGAAAGTGGTAGCTCAGTGGATTGGCTTGGAGGCACAGTTCAAGGAAGCAAAAAGCGGAAGAGCAGAAAGGCAAGGAGAAGTATGTATGGACTTGGGTATCAGATCCAGTGTCTAATAGCCACAAAGGAAAAAAGCAATTTGCATAAGAAGCAATGGGAAATAGCAGAGAAGAAAAGTATTGTGGTGCATGGAAACACTGCAAAACATTCCAAACTTAAATCATGCAAAAATCAACCTTTAATGAGAAAGAAAAGGAAGGAGTTCTTATTCTGATAGATAAAACTGGCTGTTTTAAGTGGAGGAGCCTGGGTCTGTGGGATAGAGCAGAAGGTATGTAAAGAAAGCTGCGAGAAGGAGGTTGCAGCAGTCAGGGCAGAAGAGGCAGGTTCTCTGAACATGGAGATGAGAGGGATGTGAAGGGATGAGTGACACCTGGACGTTGCTATGATTGAGAAGAAGGAGTGCACAGTCACAGAAGTGATTCCCAAACTGCCAACAAGGCTAGCAGACATGAAACTGTTCTCACCAAAGCAAAGGAAGGAACATTCAGAAGAAAACATGAAAAAGTGAGTTTTAGCCCCTCTGATTTTGAGGAGCTAAATGCAGGCGTCAGTGCAGTTTTGAGGGTATATCTGTTGATCAGAGTGGAGAAGTTGAGCTGATAGTCACCACATTTAAAAATATCTACACTGAGGCCCACTGAACCACTGAAATAAGACTCATTTCTTTTTGTTGGTAGTTAGGTTATTTTTTTGTTGTTTGTTTGTTTTCTAGAATAGAGAGAACCTCATTCCTAGTCCTGTATCAAGGGCAAAAGTCTAAGTATAAGCATTTAGAAATAAAACTTTGGCAAATTTCGCCCTGAGACTTTGGCATAAAAATTGTGGAGGTTTACTGAGCAACATCAAAGAAGTAGAAATGGAAAGTCAAATAAGACCACAATTTTTCAAAATAGTTGTGGGAGTTCTCCTAAGCAGTAATAACAGCTATCTGATATCTACACATGTCTGGTTGTTTTAATAGTTCGTTTGTGGTCTGGGTTGGGACAAATAGATTTCAGTGCTTCATAAAAATATACTTGCTATAAAACTTGTCTGAAAACACTCAAAGATAGAAAAAAAAATGATGTAGTGAATACATGAGGTAAGCCATCTACTTTCAAGAGGTATTGAAGAAGAAGTAGCAAAATAACAAGGATTAAGTCCTGGCCTTATTGAATTCAGCAGGCAGCAGTCTTTTGGGGAAAGGAGTATGCAAGAGGTATTATCAATCGCAGGAGTCACAGCTAATCTCCGGCCTCGCCATGATAAGAGACGATTTCTGTAGGCTGCCTGGTAAGGGCAGGAAGGAATAACTTGACACAAGCTCATGTTCTTTAATGTGATTTCCAGAACTTCTGCTTGACCAACCACATTTTGCCTTCATAGAAGAAAATGCAGCTCACAATGATTGCTGGGATCAGTATAGTTGATTATTTTCTTGTCAAAACATGTTTTCATTCAAAAAGAGAGGGAAAAAAAGAAAAAAGAAAGACTCATAAAAATCACTTGTTTTCCAAAGTTAACTCCTAGTAACAGCTTATGGTAAAATCTGTTTGCAAAGTACAATGGCAATCTATTTAGAAGGACTTACTCTTACAGTAAATTTTAATGCTAACAATATATTCCACAAAAGTTAGTGTCAGAAGCACATGTGGGATAAATGTCTTTGAAAAATGGTCAAAAGAGGAAGAATTCTAAGACACCCTGAGATGTATTTTGTGCATGTTTTTAACTTCTTCTCTTACCTAACCAGAAGATTTCACTTTTTTTTAAGAAAAAAGTGGTAACATGGAATTCTTAGGTCATCTCTGCCAAACCAATGACTCTAATAGCAGAGTAATACTAATGGAAATACAGGATGGGCAAGGGACAGATAGGGCGAAAAGAGAGAGAGAAAAAACAAGCATAATGTGTTCTTTGTACTGTAAGGAAAGGAATGGAGAACATCATTAACAAAGAATGTAATTTAATACCTAATCAATTTACTGATTGGATTTTCCATGAGATTAACTTTGAGTCCAGAATAAATTTCACTGATCTTGGAAACTGCTATAATGACCAGCAGTAGAATGAGGCTGTATTGGTATAAAAATAATAATGTCAGAGACTTCAAACATCTACAGTAGTTAATTAAATGTGTTCAAATCACATTACGGTCGGACATAAACCCACAAGAGAAGGGAAATTCTGAGGTAAGGCTGCCAGAGGCTTGGCCAGTCACCTTCTTGTGTTTAATGCACTCCAGAACACATGGACTTTCTTCGTGGGTCCCCAGGGCACATAGGGGCAAATTCCGACCTTCTAAAGATTGCCTTTAATTTCTTTGGCTTTTTCATTTGTGTTTCTTAGATAATTAATTAATGCATCTGGGGCATTTCAGGGTTTTAAAGAAATTAATGTAGCTGTGAGCCATGACTGAGCTGTGCTTGGTGCCAAAGGACAAAGCTGACACTCGAGGTGTGCCTGTGCTTCAATCCAGGACAGCAGAAAAGCCCTCAAAAAGGGACCCAGGCAAGTGCAGTTGTGCTCTGAACACCCCTCTTCCTCCACTCCTCCTCCTTCTGCCAGGCCACCCACTCCAGCTGCCTTGGAGATGCAGGACAGTGCTGACGCACACCTGGCTGAAGCTCCTGTGCCACGGTGCTTGGTTCATTACTGCTCTGTAGGCATATCTGACATCTCAGCAGGCTACAGGGTTTGTTCCTGGTTTCCTCCTTCCATATTTACTACTATTACTTGCTGCTTTTCCATTAGGAAAACAAATTTCTCTTGCCCCAGTGATGGGTTAGAAGCTCCTATTGCTATGGGATATGGGAGACGAGAGCCAGGCTGCTGCCAAGTTCCTTGATAAAATCACATGCCGATGAAACTTGACTCTCTCAAACTGACTTGGCACCTTCCTCCAGGCTAGGTTCACTTTATGGTCCCATCATTAGACCATTAGGACACTGCACTTGGCAACCTCCTGCCCTCTGCAGGCTCTACTGAAGTTACAGAAATGATGAGAAACCTCTACCTCAGATCACTTTGGTAAGTACGTGCCTCAGCAAATGCTAACTTTGGAGGAACAGAAAAATATCCCAACTCCCCCAAATTAGATTTTGGATTTCTGAAGAACTGTTAGTCTATCTCTAGCTGCAAATGTTGAGCACAATGACCTCTCCATGTTTATTTGTTATTAAAAACAGATCATGAGCATTACAGCTATTTACACAATCCTGCATCAGCCTCCAAAAATACAGAGAGGTTAGGTCAAGTTAACCTCAGGACTGCTATTCCAGCTGGTAGATAGTCAGTGAATGTGGAGTAATATTGGAACACAGTACTGATAAGCGAGAGAGCCCTTCTAATCCCTGAAGCTGCCTTGGGGAAAAGTATCCCTGGAGGTATCTGCTGGCCAAAAGGAACAAGCTAAACTAGTTCCCATAAAAAAATCACTAGAGAAGCCCTAAAAATAATAGAGAAAGAAGAGAGGAGAAAAGTTTTCTTATGCTTTTACTGAGGACTCCTGTCAGAAGGAGGGAGAAACAGCCTAAGGAGTGCAGTGTCCTTTCCTAATGTGTCCTCAAACAAATTGGGGAACTTTTTGTCGGATTTTTAAAAATCATTTGAAGTATTAGCTGACTTTTCACACTTTGTAAAAAAAGGAATAAATTACAAATGCAGCAACTTTTCATGTCTTCTGAATATTGTTGAAAGACAATTAAAATGGTGAAGAGGAAGAATGGTCATATTTGTGAACAGAGAGAGAGAAGAAAAGGTTCCAGAAATCTAACATTATCACAAAAACAAGGTCCAAAAGGACACATGGATGAATTTTATGCAGGGAGGAAGGAAGGGATACAAAAATCAGCATGTTAAAAGTGTTTAGAAAGTGAACATTGCAAATAGGACAGGACAAGAGGGAGACAAAAAAATTGAAAACAAGAAAGAAAATTGTACATCCCTCATCTATTGAGTCAATGGAATTTTATTATTTTATTAGTTGTACATAAGGTTAATATGCACATTAATTAAGACCCTCAAGCTCTTCACAAACTATTAGTGCTGCCTTTGGTAACACATACACACACACACACATACACACAAACACACAAAAAAGTGTCCTGCTGATTTTGATTTTTCAGAAATACCTGAGTCCAGTGAAATAGTATTTGCCTAGTAAGTGAAGAGCAGTCTTTCTCAGTAAATGTTAGTCAGATAAATAATAATTTTTCAGTGAACAACTTGAGAACAGTAGCTACACTTAGTTATGTTATCCTATTAATAACTAGGGGTGAGATACACTTCTGTAATGCATTCAATAGGAACATTATGTATTGGAGCAGCCTCAACACAGTTTGCACAGCAGTGTCTCTGCAAGTTACACAGCATGCAGTACCTATTTCTAGTACCATCCTAACTCAAAAAAACAACTTCTGGGTACCAGGTATGAAGAAAGTAGCATTAATTATGTAACTCTGAACAGACAACATTTTAAATCGATTCTGAATCATATTGAAGAATTTTACTTTATTTTTCTCTTTTGAACTCCAAATATAAATTAATTCATTTTGAATGTGAAAGTATTCACAATATCTACATGTTAATATTTTGATCTTTTTCTATTACCACTTCCTAGAATTTTCTAAATTTAATAGTAAAAATTGATGCTCTTTCTCTCACTTTTATATTATTGGATCTCTGCATGATTTCTACTTTTTCTTAAAACCTATTTTCCATCCTCAACTCTGTCTCCTGGAGTGCTGTGTTTTGAAAGCTTTGCAAATGGGCAAGTAAATCTGTAATAGGCAATCTACTTTTTCTTTTCTTTTCTTTTCTTTTCTTTTCTTTTCTTTTCTTTTCTTTTCTTTTCTTTTCTTTTCTTTTCTTTTC
>JAUBOD010000151.1:5082612-5162829 GCA_032353885.1 Nothura maculosa
TTTTCTTTTCTTTTCTTTTCTTTTCTTTTCTTTTCTTTTCTTTTCTTTTCTTTTCTTTTCTTTTCTTTTCTTTTCAATTCCTACTAAGTTACCACGTTTTCCAGAAGAGAGATTTTCATTTTTCTGGGGTATCTTTCTACATGTTCCAAGACATGGCTTTATAGAGGCCAAATTTTGACCTCAGATATGCGCAAAGAAAACTCTTTCAGTTTTATTTGGTATATTGTATATCTGGATCTGAGAGTAATTTGTCCCTAACTGTGTATTAAGGAGATATTTTTTCCATCTGTAAAAATTCCACTGATCCTGCTGGTCTTCAGATTTTGCCTAACATTATTTTCATCATCTTCCCTTTTTTTTATTTTTATCCCAGTGAAAGTATTAGCAATACAACCTCATATTTCCAATAACAAAGTAGACATTTTTTCTTCCAGAGCCCTATCCTTAAATGTGATAATTCATCTCTCAATGAAGAGACTCAGACCACAGAAAGGCCTGAGCCAGCTTTAGCGTGGTTTCCATTTCTCTCCCGACAGCTTCAGTCTTGGAAGAGACTAGCCAGTTTGGTGCCTGTGGTGTGAGACACTGATATGTAGTACAGGGAGTCAGCTTGAAATCATACTGGCTCTTTGTATGGTCCATCTCATACAGAATTTGAAGCATTTTAGTGGTTCTGTCTCAGGACATTCAGCAGCTTGCTGGATTAAGTCTTATAGTGTTATTTTTTGTGGGCTACTCTGCAATCTGAGCATTTTCTACACTACTCTAGCAACATGAGCATTTTCACTTCTCATCCTATCTGTCAGAATTGCAGCTCAAAAAAAAAAAAACATGCTGCTAAGCTGCATAAAAATCAAATTTAAAATTAAAATATAAATTAAAATATAAAATAAAATAAAATAAAATAAAATAATAAAATCCCCAAACAAGCCACCATTGAAGTATATGCTCAGAGATGCAGATAGGATAGATCAAGCATAAGTTTTGTAGTGTTTTATTTGCCCCTACTGTAAGAAGGAGTACCTCAGCACATGGAGAAGTGAATTTATAATCATCCACACAGGACAGTTCAGAAGGCTGTCCCCATAGCCAGCAGTGCTGACAAATGGACAAGATTAACAATTAGAAAAATGATAAATGTCTTTTAAATTCTGTAAATATCTTCCACATAAAAGATGTGCTGTTCATTGGTATTCACGGCAAAAGGTTCCTCTTAGTAATCATGCTTTAGATAAGAATTAATATTATCAAAGCATTGACTTACAGTGCTGCAGAATTGGTTGAGCTCTGAAAAATTAACACATTCACAATTGCCCAACTGGTTGTTTTGCTTGGCAAAGCTGCTTCCCAGTTGCTATTGTGAATTCACACACAGAGCCTTTGAATTTCTGAAGCCGGAAAATGGGAGAGATGGGAACAATGAACTGTGCAATTTTTGTCTGGTGATGCAACCTGCAGAGAATTCCAGTTGGGGCAAGTCTACCAAAATCCTGTCTGGAATGACACCAAACAGCATCTATTAACCTCCTCAATCATTAAAATTCCATCTGCATGAATTAGTGTTGTTTGTTTCCTTTATGTACTACCATACTTTCCCCTCTGTCTCTCATTGCCTGGGAAGACTATTCACACTTTTCCTGATGGGCACTAAAAGTGTATCAGTAATTCTACTTGCAGCTACTCTGGCATGTAGCAGTTTGCATGCCCATATGTGTCCTGGTAAAGGAAATCTCTGCCCTTTCTTCAGAAGTAAGCTTTTATGGACAACATTAAAGAAAGATTTACAAAGCTCATCTTTCCTTTGTTAATACCAACATTTCTGCATGTGAGAGAATAAGTAGAGACTCTGAATCCTTTTATTCTGGCTTCTTTAGGAAGCAATATAATCATGATGCCCTGAGGCAAAATAAATTTGTGAACTATATTTATAAATGGTCAGAATGGCCATCAAATTCAACATTGCTTGTCCCTAGGGGACAATCAAGTTCATGAATTTTTGCCAATATTTGCTTGCTTACAGATGCTCTTAGACAAGAACCAGTGCCTTCTTAGTATTTGAGATCCTGCTGGAGGAAAAAATATACGCTGAAGCTTATAGCATATTAACAAAACAAAAAAAAAGCTTACTAATGTGCTTCAAAACAGTGGTATTTCAAATGCCAGCATGAAAAGTCCATACTTGAAGCATACTTTGTCGGTGCACAAACTGAGATACAAGCTGTTCTTGAAAAGCTCAGCAGCTGATCACAAATCTTGGGAGGTGTTTATCTTATTTTGATACACATAGACATGTCATGTATGTGTGTATGTGTGCATACCCTAGGCGTGTAAACATACATACATATATATTCATGCATGTATCACACCCTAGTCTGACATTTGCTAACACAAAGAACTAACACAGGGCTGCTTGTCAGCACTTGCCTGTTTGTAGGGGCATGACGAGGAAGGCCAACTGTTCTCTTCTCCCCTCCATCATGCACAAATACCTAATCTCACCAGTGCCCTCCAGGCAAGCTGGAGGAAACAGAAGGAGTCATGTAATAGCAACTTTCCAGCAATGTCATTCACCTGCTTCCCACCTCTACCAGTGACAAGGACATGGACTGGGAGAAGGACATGAACCGGGAGAAGGACCATGCGTTTGCAGGGGGGTTGGACTAGACGAACTCTAAGGTCCCTTCCAACCGTAAGCATTCTATGATTCTATGAGTCTATGATTCTATGAAGGAAATATCTGGAGGGTTCTTTTGGAAGAAGGGATGGTGCTGGGAGCTCTGATGTCCAGGCGCTCCAGGCAATTCAGCCCTTGCTTCGGTCTGAATTTTCAAAGTTAGTGCAGTCCGGTTTTCTGTCTTGGTTCTGACTAGGAGAAGGTGGAAATAATTACAGCTAAAACAAACTCTACTCTCATCTTCTAGCCTTTCTACAGAAAAAAATAATGTGAACTTTTTCCAGATTTTGAAAATTATCTATTCCATCACACCTTTTTAAATAGAATATATATATATATATATATATATATATGTTGTTTAGCACTTCTGGATTATGGTAAGACTGAAAGAGATGAGAGTAGCATGGGCACACACACAGATGACAGCAGAAATTACTAGTAACATGTAAGACTAATAATCTTCACATTTTCATAGAAAAGAGACCAAATTGTCAGACATAGAGCATTCAATCAGTTGGTTTACAAGCAAAAAATAAGCAAGTTTTTAACTAGATTTTCTTTCTTAAGGAAAATGCATTTACTTAATTTTCTCCTTTTGTTTGTTTGTTTGTTTGCTTGTTTGTTGTTTAAAAAGGAGGATATGTAGAACTAAAAATATTTAGATTCTGCGGTTTCAAGCTTGTTTCTTTTTTTTTTGTGCTGAAATCCTGAGTATCTTGAAATACTCAGTTTCCCTCTGCATTGATTTCTCCGTTTCTCCAAAAATAAACTTTGCTACTTTAAAATCCTTCCTAAATTCATAATAGCAAATGAACCAAGTATGGAATGATACAATGTAAGTGCATAGCACAACCAAATATGTGGAACATTGCTTCAAAATTTACTTGAAAAAACCACATGTTCCAACAAATGTCATTGCAAATATGTATTAGACTCTAAATATATATACGTGTATATATATACACACATATACATATATATATAAATATAGATATACAGTGATTCATGTTACCACATGAATCCATACACACATCCATATCCAGTGGTACAGTTTAAACCTAAAAGTTTTTTGGTAGTCAGCAGGCGCAGGAGCTGTAGAAACACTACCAACTGACCCCCCAGTTCATATATAGCATGGTACTAAAATGTAAATGTTTCTAGTTGCTACCTAGGATTTTACTATTGATTGTTAGAAAAAAATTTTAGAAAAAGAATGTCTTTGAGATTCAATGGGAATCAAAATGTCATGCTTATGAAATCAAAATAGTTTATGGTTATTAATATGATATAATCAATTTGTAATAAACACTGCACATCACCAAATTTGAAAGAAATGTTTTGTATATTCAACATAATTTCCATAACTAGGTATATTAGATATTTAAACCAGTTACTTTAATACTTAACACCAATATCCAGCTTGTTTAATGTTTAATACCAATTAGAGGTGAATAATGGGACAACTCATACTTAATAACGATAAAGTGTAATTACACATTTATTACAACTATAATTTTATACAATAAAGTAACAAAGTTTATCTTACAGCTTTTACCCTCTAAATCAGAGATTCTTGTAATAATCAATATTTAATTAACTTATAATCACTCATAGTAACTGCATCTTAAATGTGAATTAAATACCTCTTTGAGTGATTCTAAATGTTACTCATTTTTCCTGTGTAGGTCAATTTAACTAAAGTTTATGACCAAAATTTATCTGTGGACAAGACATCCAGAGCCCCAGAAAAAAATTGTAGAATATTAGGGAAATCTTCTTATACTTTGATAATTCTTAGTACTAATTTTTGTCAGACATTTTTCTTCCAGATATTTCATTATTTTCCAGACAGACCATATGAACTTATATTAACATACCAGAGTAACAGAAGTTCTTTTTAACTGACATTGACATACATATTATATTGTTTTCTTAAATTCAGAATAAATTCAGTGAAATATAATATTTCTATATAATAGCAAATTTATATGTCTCTATATAATAGCAAATAGCAATACATGCCCTCGCCTCTCACAGTTTTAACTCTGAGTTCAGGGAGTATCGACCTAAGCAAGATCTGGCTTATTTATCAGTTCTCTCATAAATAATGTCACATTAATAGATAGTAACATTTCTGAATATGGTGACAATAAGAAGGTATGGAAGAAAGTAAATTTAAAGAATATGTTGACAACAGAGTGGTCTGAGGAAGAATTTGGAGGAGATTCTCAGCAGCATGGCTGTATCTTGGGGAGGCTTTTCCTGCCTGTTCTTACAGATGTGTAACTTAAACAACAGATTTGGTTTGCAATATGTCACAGCTTTTCAGGTCAAAGTTAAGTTTCAGCATTGCCTAAAACTAGAGTCTTAAAATCAACCTCATGTCATCTTTTAGCAACTAAACTGTAAATTTTCTTGCTATTTCTTCCCTAAAATCTTTATCTCCCTAAAATAACATTCTATCTTCCTCTTGCCTGATGTAGGCTTCTGGAAAAAAATCCCTTTCTGCATACTATCATTATCTGAAGTCTTGACAACTAGCAGCTGACTCCCCATCAGAATTGTCTATTTTGTATGGATATGCTCCCAGAGAACAGATACTCCTAGAAAAAAATGCCCAACAACTTTGTTTAGATTGTTTTGCTGTTGCTTTTGTTATTTTAAGCTTAAGGTTCTCATATCTACTATAATTTAAGACATCTCCATTCTGGAGCCTCTCTGAGCAGCAGAGTCTTTTTTGTTTTTTTGACTAAATTCTTAGGAGACAAAGTCTTTAACAAAACAAGGCAGAGAACAGAGGCATGGAAATACAAAAGGGACAAAGAAGGAAGAAGGAGGTGCCAATTAGCCCCCAAATGAATGATGATACCAAACAAAAGCTGAAAATTGGGAGATGAGTACATTGACTTTCATTTATTAAGCGCATCCATGGTGGTGGATAAAGAGAGTAATATTATACAGTAAGTATCTTTTTTTTTCTTTTAAATGTCAGGAAAGATGCCCAGAAGCAATTGTTTTGATGACATCTGAAGCCATATGAGTTAAGTCTTGCCAATATTTCACTGAATTTTCTTAGATGTAAGACCCTCAAATAAGTATTTCTCTACCACCTTTTGCCAGATGCTGGCTGGTAAGAAGAATAATTTACTGACCTTCAAAGAGAGAGAGTAAACAGGTTATTGTCGTGTTATAAAGATATAACTAGGTAGGAGGTTTAAAAGTGGTCTAAGATAAGCAGAGGAAGCCAATTGAAAACCACAGGTGAGGATGACATGGTTTGCTTTCCTGATATTACATAGCAGCATCCCTGGCTTATTTAAAGTTTAGAGAGCCAGGATTTAGGAAGACCATAAAAAATAAAATTGCAGTCATTGAAAGGGGAAAAGATGATTAAGTTTTTTAATGGTGGCAGCAGTTAAGCTTCAGTAAACCAGAGGAAAAGGTTGGACTTGCTTCTGAAAGAAATTCTGCTTCAGAGCTGGGCTGAGGACAAGCTAAATAAATTACAGATTTGAGCAGCAGTGTTACAGCCAGGCACCTAATCTTTGGAAAAGAAATCCTAGGAGCCTTATGGAGAAAACCTCTTCAGTGTTGTGACTAGCTAAAGTTCTGGGTTTCCCCTTAGAACTGTGATTACCCCTGGAATCAATTTTGTGAGATTTTTTTTGATTGATTGTATTTTGTTTTTTGTTTTTGATTCAGACATAATAACATATCTTTATAGCACCTGATGCAGAAAGCAAAGTATGGCTTACAAAAGAGAAACATTTTCTTCAGATTCACCAATGCCTTATTATGCTGGGCAATCAAAATTTTGGCTGCAAAAGCAAAACTTAAATTAATCTCTGCCGAGATCATAATTATCCCTTGAAGTGGACTTAAGGAGCTAGTGCAATTAGCCATATGGAAACCAGCCCACAAGCAATAACAACAAATTATAGTTTTTCCAAGAGGGGGTATGGTTTGAGCCCATGCAATAAAACAAAATCACTAACCACTCTGCACACGATGTCATAAAAACATGGATCCTGCAATTGGTTTTAAAATATATGTATAGATTATTTTGTAATTGATTGCCAAAGAATTATACAATCTTTGAAGATTTTCATCTGATATTTAATATGATCTCTTTCTAAAACAACAGTTTACATCCATTCACTGTCTTGCTAAAGAGACGCTGACAGAGAGAAAATGCAGACAACTCACTGAGAGAAAAACCTCATAGACACAAAGTGGCTGAAGAATAAAGAGTAAGTCATTATTTTCCAGCAGGGAAAATCCAATTAATTTCAAATATATACCTTCACTCTAAAGTTACCAAACACTTTGAAAATATAACCCTGAGAATTTTAAACTAAAAGAAAGCTAATAATCTTTGCTGACTTTAGACCCTGAGTAACAGTGGCAGAATCATTGCACTTGGCAGATACACATTAATGGAAGCACCTGAGTGACATTCACAATAAATGATTAGATGAAAAATATGATTCCCGCTGGGCCAGAAGAGTTTGTTTTGCTCTATTTGCCTGTAAAATCTAAAGCCTATGACTGTTGAAAGAGACTCACAGTCTGTTCAGAATTAGCAAAGCTAAAGAGGGGAAGAGAAGACTTATGTAGTCTGTATACTTCAAGTAAGTATTATCATAGCACAGTGTGAAATATTTTTCCATGGAAGTATAGTTAATTAGCAGTTTTAATACAAGAGACTCATGTATTAGTTGTCTGAAAACAGAAATTATAGGTGACAGCTACCTGTGAAAATATAGGCAGCCCACTCCTTTCCTTGGCAGTGGGCTACACAGGGGTCTGTGTGAACTGAAGTTTAAAAATCAATTAACAGCATCTTCTACAATATTGTCCAAGTTAATTATATACAAAGCTCACATAGGCACATAAAGGAAGCTGTAAAAGAAGAATGGAAAAAAAAAGAAAGTCCCAGCTCAGTTTGCTTAAAACAGAGACCACAAAAGCCCAGGGGAAATACAAATGTCTAATGGATATTTCCCTCCTCCTCCTGCTCATTTTCTGCTGCATTGCAAAACTTTAATATCTCATCAAGTATATAGCAGCCATAAACTATTGTCCTTTTTTTTATGTAGTTTCAGATGCAAGAAGGAGCACATTCTTTATAATGACCTAAACCTATCAAATGAAATAACACTTTGAGATGATGAACTCTAAATTATGAGTGATTATTTCTAAATTCATTACAACTTTGTTTGACATTTTTATTGCCTTCTTAATTTCTTCCAGCCAAGCCACAGAAGTTGTTACTCATGGTATAAACGGTGCACCAATTAGAGAAAAGTTTTCCAGGTTTGCACTTCAGATGTTTGTCTTCTGAAGTGAGATGACCCCCCCCAGATAAAGGGATGTCATTGAAGCAAACATCAGCCTCAGAAACATAAAAATAAAATAAAATAAAGTTTGTCATATGCTTTGCACTTAAAAAAGAAAAAAATAGCTTAATGCATTTCTCAGATGTTAAGCAATTAAAATGCACAACAAGCTGTTGACAGAGATATTATTAGCTCCATTTTACAGATGGAGGCAAAATGTCAGGAACTGAGTCATGTCACAGAACAGACACCAGCAAGCGCCCGCTCGTAGTGGTGTAACCACCAGACCTATTGCACAAGGAGCACTGGATATTTGGAGAGTTTTACCCCACATGTGGGTGCCACAGAGCTTTACACTCCAGCATGAGTACATGTCGCAGTGTAGGTTACAGCCCCAGAGGTACCAGGCACGGATGCCGGAGATCTGGTGGGGTAGCAAAGACAGCACGGATCTCATTTTGTTGCCTGAATGAGAAATCCCTCTCTTTGTTGCTGAAATTTGGATCTGGTCCTGAGGTAGGATGGAGCCTAAGCTTCACACTCCCACTCCTCTGCATGGAGAAGAATATGTTTGACTGGCGGGAAAAAGATGACAGAAGCGTGCATGGGTGTGATAACATTTGTACTCCAGTGAGGTCAGACACTTAGAGCTAGGCTTGAAGGCATCAGTCTGCTGGGATCTCCAGCACAACAGACTAAATGCATTTTGAGTCTTTTTGGCCTTCTTCTGACAAATCAGGTACGGGCCATTCCCTGAGGCAGGACATTCATCACATTTGGCAAATCCTATGTTCCTCTAATTTCTCCCTCCGGCCGGGTTTGCAATTAAGAACTCACAAACAATTTTCAAACTGTAGCCAAGAAAAAATCAAGAAAATGCTGAAGCCTGACAGCGACAGGAGACCAGTATTGCTGAGAAAGGCGGTCGGTGCCCAAACACAGTGACGGATGGGCACCAGGGCAGCTTGCAAAGCTGCCCTGATGATAACTGCCAGCACATATATATTGTTTGGCAGATATTTGCTTCTCATCTAACACTCTTGGCAGGGAAGGAGCTGGATTTTAGCACTTAAGAGAAGAAAAGAATACTTCCTCTGGAATGAGTAGTTAGCAAAATCCCATAACATTATCCACTCTACAAGACGATCTGTAGAAAAACTGTCTTGATCTTCCCAGAGCAATGGTGACACCAAAGCAATGATGACACCAGAGCAGCTCAGCTACACCTGCCCAGGTTCACTATTCCTGCACCTGCCTGCCTGTCCTATCCTTCTCTCCTGCAAACTTGGGAAAGCAGAGCAAGAGAAAAGTGTCAAGCAGCAGAAAGGATAGGCTGGTACCCACAGATGAGCGGCTGCAACCTCTCCATTCCCACCAGCGTTTTCCCCATTGCAACAAGTAACACCTGGCTGTGGCGCTGGTATACCAGAAACCTGCCTTCACAGCAGCACAGAGCTCATCACACTACCCATGGGGCTTACAGGGACTAGCCTGGAGGCACAAAGTAATTTTACCTACCGAGTCTGTAATTTCTGTGGGAAAAGTGCTGATATTTGAGATAATTCTTTTGCTGATTAAGTTCACTTCATAAAGAATCAGATTCCCTGTACACATCTTAAGTGTCGGGTTTCATTACTTCTTAATCTGCATGTGTCCTACTTTTATTAATATGTGATGGTTTATCAGCCCATGGAAGATCAATGTTCCAGCTGCACAACACCTCAGTGAAATATTTCTTTAAAGAAATGTTAAGGATCTGAGATGCCCCACTGAAACAACACACTTAAGCAATGAAGCACTCTCCTGTGCCTGCTGCTGTTAATGTCATACCTTTCAGCAAATATGAGCACAGCGAGTCACTCTGTCCTCCTTCCCTTAGCTGTTTCTCTTCATAGATACATAATCATAGGACAATGCTTAACCTCAGGCAAACACAGAAACCCCATCAGATGGCTCATAGTTGCCCTTGGAAGCTGCCAGGAGGTCAACTCTGTTGAAAAACAGGCAGTCAGAAATGTTTTCAAGGATCTAAATATTGATTTAGGAAAGGAAATATATGGCAGTGATGTTCCTGTTAGACAATTATCCTGTATCATTGTTTTAGCTCTTGACTTTTCTTCCTACCCATCATTAAACAGCTACTTTTTGCACTCAGGTTGCAGCTCATATTTTCCCTGTGCACTATGCTGGCTGTTCCAATTTACTGTTATTAATATTGCATTGCCAGTTTCCTTAATCAAATGCTGGTTTATTTATTCCCTGCTCAGGATGAGATTAATTATCATGAAATAGTGACCACAGCTGAGTTCCATGAGTCTTTGATGCTTCCAGGGAGAGGAAAGAAGCTGTGCATGATAGTATAAGTATCTAGGTAGGGAGTATTAGGAAATATTTAGGATATATTCAATCTAATTTCAGACAGGCAGACCTTTGATGTGATATGTCATTGCTAGATCATCTTCCTCCTCAAAGCTGAATAACTTTGTGAGGCTTTGCGTTAACTCATCACACTAGTTATAACCACATCTCCATCCAGCTGACATATAATCATCTCTATTACAAGAGCTGGTTATGCAAGATGACTTGTTAGACCAGGAGCTACAATGCAGCAATCACAGAGCTTTATCCACCTTGTTCTTTAGGATACAACCTGAGGACACAACCACAGAGTAGCTCTGTGGCACATTGTGTCTTGTACATCCATGGGCTCAACGTACTTACAAGGCTCCAAATAGTTCCATGGCCCGTGGTGAGTCATCATTTCTGAATCCATCTTCACAAAAAATATTATTTCATGTTGTTTCAAAAATAAGACAAATAGATCAAGAAATTCTCAGTGCCTTTCTGCCAAGAAGTGTCTCCCCAAATACTTTGGGGTTTGTGTTAATAAAACATAAAGAAATAATCAGATTAAAAACTACTGGGAACCTAATCAGCTGCACAAATGTTTAAGTGTACAAGTCTTGCAGTATCCTTCCAACAACAAGGCTGTTCAACTGGTGTGACTGCTGCAAATACAAGCACAAAACCTTAGATCATGTTCCTATTCTTGCAACATTTTAAGGAAACTAATCATAAAATACTTTGAGGTTGGAAGAGACTTTTAGAGATCATCTAGTCCAACCTCCCGCACATGCAGTGTCATATAGAGCATGTTTTAATCTTTAAAAATGCCGGTTCTGTAATCTGAATGTTACAGTTCCAGAAAGTATAGAAACATTCATCAATTTAAAAGTAAAAATGTTGCATCTTCCCTTTCATTCAAGGAATAATTAAAACATTTTTCTTTCATTGATTTTTCAATCCAAATGCTTCCAAATTTTTTCCTCCTTTGTTATGATGTAAACAGAACCCTATTATGATTCCTTTTATATATGTATACATACATACATACGTATATATACTTGCTAACAGTCTAATGTCGAAATATTTGCTGAGGTCTTATAGGGCTTGTTCTTAGAAAAAAAATTTCAAGGCAAGGAGAATTTAGATATCAAGATCTGGTGTAATAATTGTTCATTTGCTACAGGTCTTCCATCCATAAATATGAATTAGCAGATTCTCAGGTTTTCAGATGGAACAAAAATGGATATGCTCCTTTGTCTACACAGAGCTACAGATCTTAACACGCCTGAAAAAATGGGCACATGGAAACAAGCAAATGGACACATGAATCTTTCCATGAATGTTGCAAAAAAGCTAGCCCTTAAAGCAGAAATTTGGAACCAGTGTGCCCGATACTTGAAAGATTAGAGATTTTGTTGTTGTTTGTCCTTCATTCAACAGGCAAAATATATTTTCTGCAGTGTTTTTAGTCATATTTCAGTATTTCTGTGCATCACATCAAATAGATATGGTCTCTTTGTAAAGGGAGTCTCATCTTGTGGTAAGTGAAAAAATCTAACATCATTATACATAATAAATAGATAAATACAATTTGTAGAATATTCAAGTTATTTTAGGAGGCTAATAATCAATCCAAAGTAAGAGGCAGCAGGAGAAAGCAGGACAATAGCTAAGAATTCACAATATGATATGTACCCCAAAGCCTAAATAAATACTAAACTGCATGACATTCCTGTTAATTCATTAAACTAAACTGATATTATACAGATTTATTAGCCCAAGACTTTCAGATAATAACTATACTGTGTAAAAGGGGTAAATAATCATCTGTCATTCCTTCTTTCTGAGGAAAGATTCGTGCTCTGTAGCAGGAATTCAGCTCTACTCATAGTGATTAGGCAGCACTATTACCCAGGCTGTCCATGGCTGACAACAGCATGTATCTGTGCAAAAGCAGCAGTAATAACCACATCATTTCATTGAGAAGGGAAGGCTGGTGCTGGCAGATAAGTGACAGAAAGCTTTACTTTTTGCTTAAATGCCTAAAATGAAAAGCCCAAAGAAAAAGCAAGGCTGCAAATGTGGAGTTTTAAGATGTAATTATTGGAATAAAAATACACAATACATGCTTGCTCGCACACTGCTGCTCACAATAGGTGAGAAGGACAGAGCTCACAGATCCTCTCTATTCAATTGCAATAAATTTAACGTCTAGGGATATGTCTTTGGTATGAGCTAATGAGTTTTATGTATTTTTTTTATGTTGTCTCCATTGGCTGGGTGAATATCCCTGGGATATTGTTGCCTGTGAGTTGCCATTCACCCCCAGACCTGGAGTCTTTGCCTTTGCCTCGGCCCTAAGCATTAGGGGCTGAAAAGAGACATTGTGTTTGGCCCTCTGATTCCTAGGGCATGGCATGAGCTGAGGGTAATGCCTCAGGAGACAGACAGTATCACAAAATATAAAGGGTGCGTAAGTTTCATTTCAGTCTGGAATAGAGTGTCTCAAGGTGGAAATGCTCCTTAAAAATAAAGATAAAAGAAATGTTGAAAAGCCACTGTGATAATTTTATATGCACTCCACAGTCACAGTATGGCAGCCACTCTTTCTGATGCTCTGTAAAACATCAGCAACAGCATATATATATATATACATATATATATATACATATATAAAATAAAATAAAATAAAATAAAATAAAATAAAATAAAATAAAATAAAATAAAATAAAATAAAATAAAATAAAAATACTTTGTAGCTAAGCATTATTATGAAAAAGGGGTCAAATCCAGGCCTTTAATTCAAATTCTTTACATAGCCTTAAAATGCTGTCAGCTGTGTTCTACTAGCTATTTATTTTCAGATCATCTCTTTCAGTAACCAAGACATTACCTAGAATAGATCATGTTATGCTTGGGGAGGAGGAGGAAAGATAAAATTAAAATTGTGAAAAAGGGGAAAGTAACTATTGTTCAGAACCATGTTACCTAATGTTCATACTATTCATATTGTTCAAAACCATGTTACCATGTTTTACAAATTAAAAAGTATGTGTAATTAAAAACGCTTATAGTGTACAGACAGCTGCAAATCTGTAGGATCATGTTATTGTAAATGCCATTTCTTACATGTATTTTTATCTCTAATCATTTTTCCTCTCTTATAACTCATTCAGCTCTTGTTACATTTTTTCCTGTTTTACACATGTGCATCCCTTTTCCAAACTTCTTTTAAATAGGAAATATGCTAGTGTTATGACATTCTCCACCTGCTGTTATCAGAAGGCAAATATTTACTGTCCATGAGTAACGAACTATATCTCTGAATAAAAATATGCAAAAAGATTTTAATGCTTGAAAAATATTAGTTTTATTCATATTTATGCATGAATATTTTTTCAGTGCAAATTGTAACACTAAACTGAAAAGAAGTGGTTGATTATTTTGGTTTCAAAACTCACACTGTTTGACTTATGAATTTCTACCTACATTTCTTCCTTACCTTGGGGAAAAACAAAAAAAAAAAGGAAGAAACAAAGGAAGAAGAAGAAGGTGGACCAGGTAACGCTGAGGGTAAATATATAATCCATGACTTTTGGAGTATGCTTCTTTCAGTGGAACTGTCTAAGAAGATAAAGCTTAAGCATGAATTAACGAAGTAATATTTGGGTCTTTCTATCTCCTAGCCAACACACTTTGAAGTTTATATGTAAGGCTTCCAAGAAAGGCTGCACAGGCTTCAGACTCTATATTAGTAATGTCTGTGAATAGTGTTGTAATATCTGATATCAGTCAAAAAGACATGACATATTACCCACATGCTATATTTAATATCTGCTTTAACTTAGCTTATATTAAAGACATTGCAAAGTCCTGCTTGGCTTGATGTGTCAGATGCCTACCGATTTGCACACGCAAGTACATAGCAAAGGCAATTATGCTTACAGATCTGAGTCCATAAGCTATGTGTCACTTTCAGTAAAGCTGTCTCTTTTGAAATGTGCTAAGGCACCCAAGCCTAATTCAGGTAGTCAGCAAACTGCAGCATCTGCCAGCTAAAAAATATGTCATTGCCTGATATTCCCTCATCCACCATTTTCCTTTCAGATTTGATGTTAGCTGAGCACATAGGTACCAAATATTTGAAAGACAAAAATAGAAGCGTGGAAGAGGAGAAGCATGTAAGGGGCACTATGCACAAGCTGATTAAGACAGGTCCTCACTCACTGTTTTGTGGTATTTCAAAAACACAACAATAGTGTAAGCACATGCTTTCAAGGGTCACAACTGCTCTTCTCTCTTGATTATTCACTAGAAATATGGTGGAAAACAAAAACATCTGGATCTTCAGTGGGGAACATTATAATAATTTCTATCTTAAGGGAGGGAAAAATCAGGTTAGGATATGAGAGAACTCAAGTATGCCCTCAGAGCAGCCAAAAGCACAATTATTTTGCTCCAGATTAAGTAAGGATATTGTGAACAATTGTTCGCCAAGCTGGAAAATAACCCAGTGGTAAACATGGCTTTTGAAAAATTTAATGCTGGGGTAAAAACCACAGCTCTGAAAGTAACATGTTAGCAAGACAATCCCGGTGAAAAATGAATGGACTGGAAATGATCAATGTAAGTCTAAGATGCATCCCGAACTCATGATTAAACAGGATATATTTGCATCTCTGTTATGTATAAACCTTTGACTTTTAAGCTAGGTGTATAAACTGTTATAATGGAGGATTTGTTGGCAGAGGCTCTTCTCTCAGATAGGGAGCCTGTTGGCAGAGGCTCTTCTCAGATAGGGAGCCTGATACATTCTATGCAGAATACATTTGTACCTATGGGCATAAAATGTGCCTAGGCTAGCACAGTCCTTGCAATCCATCCTTTTAAATAAGAGGCTTTATACAATCAAACACTCATAAACCAGCCCTGGCACAGACAGACAAGGCTCATACTCTTCATTTTACACACAGAGAAACAAGCAAATGGGGGTTCAGAGGAGCCAAAGTGAAAGACTAGAGGCACTTTGCCACCTTTCCCTGTGCATGATGATGCTGGGAGACTCTCTGCGCAGACCTGATACCTCCTGCAGCTGCCCTTTGCATTAGCAACACAGGCAGCGTGCTCCCTGCCCATCATCACAATAGCTGTGGTAGCAGGTGCCCCTTCCCACTTACACAGAGCTGGTCTCCTCATAAGGCCGGAGCTGCTCTTCCAGATATTATCTCCCTTGGAGTGTACCCCTGTCCTCCCTGGCTGTGCAGGAGACCACACAGGGACCATCAAAATTAGGTCAGATGATTTGCTTGCTCCACGTTTGCACCATCCTGCAGGTGCTTTGTGTCTAAGGAATCATGGGGAAAACAATATGTGGCAAAAGTGTCAGTGAAGCAATCCTTTTCTTTATGATGCTTATGCATTTACTCAGTCACAAAGAAAGAGAAACCCATTAGCTTTGCCTCTAGATATATGTACTTCCTATTCTAAAGTCATCTTGATCCGGAGTCAGGGGGATCTCAGCATAACAGTTCTCTGCTAAACAAGTAAATTATTTTTACAGGCTTCTGGACTATTTCAACCCTTTCTAGGCTTTTTACAGCTGTTAACATTAACGGGCACAACAACAAGCACTCTCACTGAATGTAAGCCATTACTCCTTCCTTTCTTTCTTTTTCTTTTTTTTTTTTCTCTTTAAACTATGCACTGAAGTTTTGCAGTTTAATTAATGTATGAGCTTATTTACTTTTGTTCAATAGGGACTTAGTGGTTTAAGAAATGACTGTCTGGCAAATATTATTTTTACAGATAAAACATTTTTCTGCTCTGGTGCACTTAAGCCTAAATGATAAATGCATAAGGGCAAAGGAAAAGCTGTAAACACCCCAGCTGAAGTAGGGATCCAAAACAGAACACACAGTTCTCATGGATTTCTGTTCATTAGTGGTTTAAGTCGCTGTTCATTCAGCCTGCTTCCCCCAAGACAATATATGTCAAAGGAAAACTGAAGGTAGGACTATAGGCTTAGAAAAAGACCAGTCTGGAGGTAAAAGTTCTTCTGCTGTTAATTATAATGAATTTGGAGTGTAGATGACATTCACACAACCCACCTCTCCTTACCCTTGTTAGCGCCTTTCCACGTACCTTGTGGAGAAGCTGACATACATATCTTTAATATAACTCCTGGTGCTGTAGTAAAACATCCTGCGGTTAATTTCTCTAATCCATTTAAAGTAGCAGGAGGCTTAACAGCTGGGGCTCATCATGTCCTCCTTTTATGCTGATTCAGTGGTCAGCATAAAATATGATGATTCCCAGATGTTCACACTTGATAGACTCAACAGGCTTGAGAGGAATACAGGAGATATCAGTGACAGGTGTTTCTTTCTTACCATCATAATGGACACAGAGGGAAATGAGGACATAATTTTTAAGTAAATAGGTGATCTGAAGGCTTTCAGGTAATTACAGAATACTTGTTCTCTGCCTTTGAGATCTAGAGACAAGTACATGTGACTTTTCATAGCCTTAACACGTAATAGACTACATTTTTGTACATAAACTACAGCACCTTTCACTTCTGTTTGTTAACAAAGTCCATAGGTAAACTTGGCAATGCAGTATTCTCTTTGCAGCAGGCAATACACGTATTTAAACTATAGCTTAATGAAAAGCTAAAGAATTATGATATTTTTGCCATTTTTGTAGTATTTAAGAAGCTGCACACTGAAGATTGATGGTAGCCAAGTGAATTAGAGGAGAGAGAAAGTAAACAAACCTGCTAAGCAGAGAGATGGTGTTGTAATTGTTTGATTTTAAATTGGGTCACTAGCTCTCAAAGTTGAAAAATAAAGGAGGGAGCTCTCCTGTGCATATGAAGACATGTTGGATACTTACTGGTCTGCTGTATGGGTTTCCATGTACTGTAAATAATTAATCGTTAGAGACAACATTCAAGGATTTCCTCTCCCAAAGAGGAACAGAAGTGCATTTTTAATATAAAGTAGAACAGCTGTATCTAGAGAGATGCTATGCTCCCAGTACATCTTCCAGTCTAATCGGTGTTTGGCAGAGATATAGAGGACTAGGAGCTTAAATCAGACTCAAGGAAGGATGCATATTTGAGCCAAGCAATGTGACTATATGGAAGGAGGTTGTTTGGTAGCATATCCTGTCTTTTGAAAACAGCTATATCCTTCCAGCTGTGTCTTGGCTGTTCAGTATTTCACTATGATTTGGTTGGTAACTTGGTGAATCTCTTGCTTGGCTAATGACCAGGAGACCACAATCTGAGTCCTGAATAATGCTTTCTATCAAACATTATGGCCCCCAGAGGAAGAACCTTGCCTCCCAGGTAGGCAACACAAAGGTGTTGACTTGGTTAAACCTCATGAAATGGCAGATCGGGCCAAGCATCGGCAGGAATTGTGACTTCTCAAATGAGCATCAGGCAGTGATCCTGTTGGTTCGTCACTGGACAGAAACATCTTGTCAATAACAAATAGAAAAGTAAGAGAAACACGGACAATTCGAGAGCTAACATGTGATTTTAGTGTATACTGCAGAAATGCATTTGAATATATCAAGTCCTAGTGAAGTCTCTGCATCTTAGCCAAACAACTGATTCCACAGCGCTGCAGGTTATGAGATGACATGGAGTCCAATTCTTTCAACATAATCTGCTCTATCCTACATATAGCTAAACGCCATCCATGGGTACCCATCATATCACAGCCACCGAGCTAGAAGAATGTCATCTCCCTCGTGCACCTTCCATCTCTTTTCCTCATGAGGAGTTAGTCACACAGAGTTGTGGCTTCTGTGAAACTTCCATGGTAGAAGATTGTGCCACAGTCAGCGTCCATGGGTGAGCAGATGACTACTGGTCCTCACAGAATAGGAACTTTCCTATGTTTCCTATGTTCCTAACTTTCTGCATGGGGAAGTGCAGAAAAGTACCCTTAAAGATCAGTGTAGGGGCTGCATTCCACAATGCCACTTTTTTTCTAATTTCCACAAGGTACTTTGGGCCTATCTTCTTCATTCCTCCGAAGCCTGCTGTGGGCCTCTTCACTCCTGTTTCAACTCATTGGAATTAATAAACCTTCCTGATTTTTTTAAATAAAAACCAGTGTTTTTTAAGAAAGAATAGTGAAAACAGGGACCTAAATGGGCATCTTAGCCAGCGCTCAGAGCTCTTCTGTTGCTGCTTTTGCTCATACTAAAAGTTGCCTACTTGGGATGCAGCTCTTGTTGATCAGAACAGTTGGAGACTGACACAGGACAAATTAGGTATACAGTGTAGATGGCTATAACATCATAGTAGGTGATAATGAGAAGAACTGAGGAGAGATAGTCCTTTCACAGCAAGTGCTGAGCATCATTTTCCAGAATATACATCAACAGTTAACTGAATCTCATCATAATTTTGGTCTGGTTTCCAAGATAAGTAATATGTGCTGAAACCTGAATGTGATGAGCTTCCTCTGAGGTCAAGTAATTGCTCGCTCTGCAAGTCGTTCTTTCAGCAGCAAGAGTGCTACATATGGGTGTCACTGCAAATGAAGCCATCCAATTAACTAACTTCTCTCCTTACCAATTAACCAACAGCTAACATCCACTTGTTACAAAAAACACAGTTCCCAAAACCAAGGCAGGTTAGGTAGCAGACCATGGCCCATCTAACCCATAAAAATGACCTGGTCATTTCATCATGCAGTATGAGCTGCCCCACTTTCAGGCTCTGGCAATAAGAGAATGGACTTTTTTTTTTCTTGCTTCTCTGAAGGGAAGCACTTGTGGTTCAGTTGCTCTAGACGTGCCCTTGAGCTCAAAGCCTTTCTCCTTTTTGCTCCACTTTTGGATGTTTTTATTTTTTTGAGCATTTGCCCAAGGCTAGATATATACTAATCCCCACAAATATTCTGACCTTATTTTTATTAAAATGCTTTTTGGAGAGGTAATCATTTCAAACTAGCATGATTCTGAAAGCTTGTGTCCCAAATGTGTTTCATTTAGCTTCCAAATACGCTTTTTCTATTTGTGTGTATGAGTGTGTGTTTTACTATCAGTAATGATAACTTTTAAACAAAGTGCGTTCCTGCTCTTTATTTTGTCCTTTGAAGAGAATTACTTACGTAGCTATTATACGTTGTTTGGCATTCATTCAGTTGAACTCTGCTATGCAGAGTACCTTTTGTGCAGCTGTCACTGTGACACTACCTCTCTGGGCTGTCTCCCTCAACTGGTTAGCATTACCTTTTCCTTTCAAGAGCTAAGTGGATATGCTGTATTTTACTCTGACAGCTGGGCCATTTTATTTGAGCCTTATTGGACTTGATAGTTACCTTTAGGGAATGTCTTTTTCAATTGTTTATTTCCAAAGTCCTCTGTCAGTTCAGACTGTGAAAGACAAAGGAAAATGCTGAATTGCTGGTACTGATGCATCCACATGGGATAAAAAATGGTTGGGACATCATTGCTCTTTGGACATTTCAGAAGGCTATTTGTATCCTATTAAGGCACCAAAGAGAAGAGGAGAGAGAAGCGGTTTCCAGTTTGTCTTCTGGCAAAGGATCTTTAAAAACATTTTATTTTTTATTAAGACTGCTTTGTTTGTTGCCAGTTAGGTACTTGGGAATCTAACCGGTGTGATGGAAGCAATGACACCATCCAAACAGAGATTTGTGCTCCTGATTACAATGAGACATACTACTCTGTAAGAAATGTTACAGAGACACCATGGACTTGTTGATATAGCATTAACTGACACAGCAACCTCTAAGTCCTTCAGCCTTACCCTATGCATTCTGTCAGACTTGGGCTTTATTTTCCTCTCCTGGGTGGCGTGCATTTCAAGTGACACATTCGTATACCTAGCTTAGAAAGTAAAACCTGCAGATAAAAGTGTGGTTGTAATAAGCCATTATGGGCAGAGTCAGAGTTCAACACCAACAAAACACATTCAGCATACTTAAAACACTTTTCACAATCTTTTGAAAAAGCTTTGCTTAACATTCATAGCCTATTTGAAAATTGATGACTAATTAGCAAATAGAAGCAACTGGATGTTAACTCTGTTTCAGATATACAGCTGTAAAATTGCTTAAATTTAATGTTTCCTGTATATATAACTGTATTTTTGAAGAACTCCAGGTCTAGTCCCCTATGGTAATTTCAGTTGTTTCTCAGAATTTCTAGATCATCCTTTCAAGATAACCATCTTAGTCCTAAAAGGAGATAGGAGCCAGACTTGGATGGCCTCCAGTTCTAAAATCTGGCCAACAGAAAAACATTAAAAAATAACTTGTTTCAAATCAAGTTAGTAGCTAAATAAATCAATATATCACATGGATTTTCCATGGGTTATTTACAATGCACACAATCCAAACCAGGCAAATATGGAGCTTACAAACATATTTTTTGATTCCATTCTTAACCCATATTATTTCCTTAGAAATGTCAAAACAGAGAAGAGTTGGTATTTGGCTTTTATTTTACCTCAGGCACTACCATAGGTTGATGCATGGTATAAAACACAAAGTGAAAGATGATTGCCACTTTTGCAAGGAATCTAATCAAAAAAACAGTCAAGCTGTATCTGAATCCTCCTGCTCTTCGGTCCTTTCTACAATATTTTGTACTACAGTAATTTGAGCACATACTATTCAGAATAGGATTCTACACAGACTATTTTTTGCTCTTTTATGCTCTTTGCAGCCCTTGCATAAGGTTTGTTACCCATGTTTTATTAGAAAGCCAAAATCTGACAATAATGTGACTGAGTAGAAGGAAAAAATAACCATACATTTTGTGGGGACATTACCTGAGATTCAGATGTTATATATTATACATATATAAAATTGTTGTTATATATATATATATTATAATATTATAATAATTCTCTATAATTCTTACATATTCTTGTATACAAGTCGGTAGAAAGAAATGCAATTGCAGAATAATCCAGAGTGGAACTACTGTCAGTCTGACAAGTAAGCAAGAAAACCTCTACATCAGTCATTATTCATCATTCAGTGCATTTGGTGCAAATATCTGAAAGGATTCATAAAAATCTGTTAAAACTTTATGTTTCTTGATTTTTTAGCTTATTGTTTTTAAAGATTAAATCTAGAGAAAAACAACCCAATGTCTTTCTCGAAGTTTTATATTACTTAGCAGTAAGGACAGCCCTTAGGCACTCTGATTACAAGAGAGCACATCTATGTTTTATTTGCCATGGCCAAGCTTACTGATGGACTGCATCAGCAGCATAATCACAGCCCCTGGGTACTGAGCCTTGTGAAGTTCAGGGTGTGCATCCCAAGCTAAGCTTTAGTTAGGGCTTTCCAGTGCTGCTTTGGACCATGACTCCTGATGGACCCACACTGTCATTAGCCCTGTCTCAGGACTCATTTCCTTCTGCTCCTAACGGGACTCCAGATAGCACTGGACACAGTGCTTCCTCAAGAGGCTGAAGGCCTCATTATCACCACTGCCCCACTTGGGTCACCCCCACCAGGCACCACATGGGATGACCCTGCTGGCTGATTCCCCGGCCTCTGGCTAGTTAACTGTGGGAGGCAGTCCTGATCTTACACCCTGATAGTCCTCAGGAGAGGTCGCCCCAACCTGCCAATTCAGAGGAATCTTAGAAAAGAGGAACAGTGTGCACTTTCAATGGACTTTGGATTCAGTTCTTAAAAAAAAGTAACATCTCTACACATCAAAGCCAAAACTGTAAAGAATAAGGGCAATTTAACTTCAAAATCCAAATAATCAGGGATCTTTCTTATCAGCAGAACATCTTCTTCATGCTGTGCTTCCATAGTCATGGCAAGTACATTTGAAAGATGCAGGAGAGTTCCTCAGATCTGGAACAAATTTACCTCCTAGGGTGAAACAGCATTATTTGTCAGCCACCCGGGAACACTGCAATGGTATCAATCTGTTCAGACTGTTGCAGATGACTAAGATAGTGGGTAACTGTATTTGAATGAAGGTGGAAGGCATAGTATTAGGAAACTGGTCTGACTTTTTTGATTGCCAGACTGTTCAGCTGCTTAGTCTTCTTCCTTCCTCCTTGCTTCCCTCCCTCCTTCTTTCTTCTTTTCTTCTTCCTTCCTTCCTCCTACCCTTTCTGACTCCCACCCACTCTCTTTCCTTTCCTCTTTCCTTCCTCCCTTTCCTTCCTACTAGTATGTTATAATAATAGTGCTTGAGGATCATCTTTTGCATTGTAAATACATATATATGAATAAGGGTTCATGTACATATATAGATATTTTATATATATATATTTATGTAGTTATGTATATATATGGATATATATTTACAAAAGTATAAATGAGCAGTAATAGTGCAAATTTAGACCTGAGAGAAATATTTTCAGTGGATATCAAACTTCACATCTGGCTGGTAAGCTTGAAACCTCAGTCATTTGTGGAAAGTCTTTGAAGATGTCACAGCTTGCAAACATTCAGCAATAAACTAAATCCACTTTAAGCAAACCTGATTTATGATTTCACATTAGAAACATGTGAAAGTTACAGTTTTGAAGCTAAACCTGATTTACTTGTTTTGTCTGTATTTTCTTTGGAGCATTGAGTTTGTTAGAGATCCAAACCAGAAACAGAAGGGTATGTGCCTGTGTTTTTGACAATGAGGAAAATATTTTCATGGACTCCTGGTGCATGCATACTTTCCCATTTTTCTTAGCATTTTATTTTATTATTTTTTTTTTTATAGCTAGATCTGAGTCCTACTTGATCAGTTTGCCTCATACATAAAAGCAGGTAATTTAAGTCTAGAGAGGGAATAAATCCGAATTCTATACCAAACCAGCCCTTCAAAAAATTAGTATACATACAAATATACACATACATATTATCTACAAGTAAATACTTTCCAAACTACTTTAAAATCCATTAGAACAACTCCAAAAGAAAAGCTGTATCAAACCAAACGACTGTGCAAAACAAGTGGACATTTAAAGTATAGTTCAGTCATATATAATCCAGTATGGTAACATTTAATAAAGTGGAGATTATGAAGCAAAAGGGCAACACTGGGCAGTAAACAGATGGAGAGAGCAGCAGGAGAGGCAACATTAGCATTCTGCAAGTCAACTTGGCAGCAGTAAGTTAATACCAGTAAGTCAATGGATCAACAGGCAACAAAAGGGCATTCAGCTTTTCAACAATACCTGACTGTAGATTCATTTACTGTGGTTTAGAACTTTTTTTCTACCTTTCATATTTATGTTAATAATTAGTATTTCAAAATTATTAGAAAATAATTACTTTGTTTTTCCTGGGCTAGCAACCCGCTCAGAACTGTTTCACAAGCTTCCACGGAGAACTTTGTCAGGATATACCAGCCATAGGTCACATTGCAAATCATTGTGTATAAAGACTTGACAGATACTTTTCTTGTGGAAATGCTGGAGGTGATGGGATTTGTTATAAGGTACCTCTACAGCTACATAGTCTAGATATGATTAAAAAATATTCTATTTTTAAATGATGTCCTACTGCAACTCTATGTTAATGAACCTGTTGCATCTGTAAACATATTACTAGCTAACTAATAAATTCATTTTTTAGTGTTCTGTGCTGCTTGTGCAGGTAGCAAAAAGAGAGCTGGTGCAGATGTTGGTGATGGCAGCATTTCTGCTTTTCTGCTAATGCACAATCATAACCCCTAGTGAAAGAAGAGGAAAGTTTGACTAAAAAATGAATGTTTTGGATTGTAGTCTGCTTTTGCCTTCTTATCATGGAGGAGTGGGGAGGGCTACAGGAGCACAGAGCTCTCCACTGTCCTCTGAAACTGCTAAGCATCCAGATCTTCCTTTAGTGTGCATGACTCTGATGCCAAGTGCTTAAATTCTCTTGAGGTGACAACTGGCAGCAGAGGAGAGGAATGGGATCAAAGGAAAACATGTCAATTTTGTCATAAATCACATCCGGGGTCATGTAATTGTGACCAAACCTAAATGAACTCTCTGAATTATACAGAAATTGCTTGATGTGCACCAGTAATGGAACAGAAACACTAATGTTTTCTTGTGCATGCTTTGCAACTCATTTTTTTGACAAAAAAAATATGTCTTTTAGCAATTATTTCCTAGACTGGTACAGTTAGAGCCATATTTTGTTTAGTGTTCTTGATTACTACTAGCTGTTAGGGAAAGACAGATGCATAAACACATACACACACACACACACATACACTCACATATATACTCCAGAAAGATTAATTCTATTATGAAACTGAAAACAAAACAGGGAATTTTAAAAGTCATTAATAACTGAATTTTGACACACTGGTTACCTTACATTATAAGAGTATGCATTTTATTCCCTAGAAGAGCCAAGAGCCAATTGTACCCCTTAAAAATATTCTTCTAACTGCTAGGAACTATCAATAAAAGACAGACTTGTCTATTCATCTCTTTCTCACAACAAGAAGGTAGAATTAATGAAATAGGAATTTAAATTTAGGCATTCTAAGTGTAACACTGAATTCAACTCAAAATTAAAATTACTGATTCTTTATCTTTCTACATACTTTTTGATATAAATATATATTCTATATAGCTATGTATATATGCATGCATATTTATATACATACATACATATATATATATATATACTCACACATACACACATATGCATATATATATATATATAAAATATATATATATATATATATAAATCCGGTGAGATTCTGCATATATGTACATTTAATATATGCATTTTCATGTGTGTTTTCATATGCTTAGTTGTGTGACATATGGTGTTTCTCAGACATCTTGGGACATCTTGCTTTGGTGTTCTTATTTAGGGCATCAAAATCTTGTCATACTTCCTGAAAATTTTCTCCTGGTTGTCCTAATGAGCAGCATCGATGTGAGGAAGAAGTGCTCATCAAGGAAAAACTATGTGAAAGCACCTGTCATTTCTGTCATTTACTGAAGCAGGAGAGAATAGTGCTGGTAAGAATTACAGCTACTGCATTAGTAATAGGAAAGTGGGATACGGATATATATGCCAAGACTGAGAAAAAAGACATTGATAGCAGGTAGCCTTTTTTTGTGGCCCTCCAATCTCCTTTGATCTAAAAGGTGATTTTTTAACCTATATATTATCAAAAGCTGAATTCTTCCCCATGTCTATTTAATGTATTTTTTTCTCATTATTAGAAACTACATTTTATGTTAAACAGGTGGTGTAATGTAAAACAAAAATCTTGAAGAAAAAATGAGTGACACTGTACAATGAAAATGAAAAAGTCATAGCAAACACATTCCGTATGTGGGGAAATAAAATAATCCCATCTTCTTCATAACAGATGGTAACTAAATATGTGCATGCTACTATACTACATATTGTAAAATGTAGAAGAATATTTTGGGCAGCAGGAATTTTAATTTACAGATCCTCTTATTTCTATACAACTATTGTTAAGGGGCAGGGTTTAAGACCTTTTTATTACACTTTACTAGCATGCTACCTTTACTATATCAGCATAAAAAGGCTGTATTTATTATGTTGAATCTCAAGAACCGTACTTATTTGGTCATCTCCCCTAGAGAAACTTTTTAACTAATCTTCAGCAAAATCAGAAAACTAAAGCAAAGAGTGAATCTGTCTTTCAAATGGAAACACCAAGTTCTTTTGAGTGGTTTCAAATCTGTTCTTAAGTGATACTGTAATCAGGAAGGAAATGAAACTATGTTTTTTCTAAATTTACATACATATAATGTTGTGTGCACGTGGAGATAAATTAAAGGTACCTCCAGTTACTGAGAAAAAAAGGCTGTTTATTTTCTTATGTCTCAGAATAAGCAGTCTGCACTGTCAAATAAATATGACAGTGAAATATAAAAGCCCAGTCAGAAATATCAAAACTGAAGGACAGTAGAATTTGGGGAAGAGATGATGCTCATACCAACAATCAGGAATTGAGCATCTATAACCAGCAGAAATTCACGAAGATTTTTGCACATAAAATAGATACATTTTGCCACAGAATGTCAGCAAGATGGGTTTCAAATAAAACCACTTTTCAGTACTATTTCTATGGTCTTCTGCTTTCGTTACCATTATCTCACATACACACCAAGACTTCAGTGGCATTTCCCTGACACTGCAGATTCCAGCTATGCAAAGCTTGTAGCTGACCAAGGGTTGTGATACACTCTGAGATGGTTGCTGATTACTATTGATATAATATAATCTTAAGAGATTTTATTTTCTTTTCAAACAATGTTAGGGAAAATGATGACAGATAAAATAAAAAACATTGGTGATGGATTTTGGCAGCAAAGATGACAGAGGAAATTTTCCTTTTTTCATTTTTCTGCCATGGATGAAAGTTTTTGGCCTATCAGGTATGCCAGCACATTTTTCTTTAGACTGTGATATTAACCAGAACAATAAAATGATCATACGTACAATTACCCCCTCTTTGGCAGGTACTTCTGAGCCCGTTTTCCTGCCAAATCTAATGTGTCATATAACTATGCATATAAAAGAACAAACCAGACATACCCTTATGAGAGGTTTTTCCATTTTGCAAACAGCAATTAGGCATCCAATTACCATTTAGTCATTTTGGAAACTGCTCCCTAGTTACTCTTTTCTCTGTCTGTAAATTATGAAATATTACAATTTGTTCTCTTCGCCCATTTGTGTGCCTTGTGTATGTCGATTGGCTGGACGTTGGATTGGGCAAGTTATGTTTGATGCTTTTGCAGGATTCATAAGAATCTGGATCTGTGCTCCAGGTTGGAAGGTATAAATTACTACATAAGCTGGTCATGTAATTACACCTCTAATATGATGACCATGTCTTTTGATATTTCGCATTTAGCACTTACTTCTTTTTATCTCACTCCCTCGAGTTTCCCGTTTTGTTTTGCTTTGTTTTGCTTTGCTTACCACATCATCCATCACAGGCAGACATTGAAGAGAAGAGGAGTGAAAAGGGAAAGAGCTTGTAAAATGAAAGTCTTTGTTACACCAGGTGTGTTGTCATTTGTTGCTCAGATCCATTCATGGCAGTTTTTGTTTTTCATTGGTCTACTTACAAGAAAATATAGCTGAAGAAATTCACAAAAAAAATAATAACTACTTCGGAGGGAAAAGAATAGAAAGTTTTATTTTATGAGGGCATTGAAGCTGGCAGCTTAAAACACCAGCTGCCAGTTTGTTTTCTTATTATTTGCTTTAAATTTATACACGGATGAGTAGGAGGAAAGGCAACTTATAATATTTGCTCCTGTTGTGCTCATTATTTTATAACCTTGAGTTTGGTCCAATCTCAGTTGCTAGTGGAAAGAAAAGAATCATTGTTTCCACATCACAAGAAAGAGGAGGCTACTCTGTGTCCCTCTGGTAGCTCTAATGCATTTCCTTCAGTGGTGAGAAGGTCAATCCATCACCAAAAAAAAAAAAAAAGCATTTTTTTTTAATGTTTAGTTATGTCTTGCATTCAGAATCCACCATTTCTGCCTAAAGAACCTTCAACATTTTAAATCTCAATCTCTTAGTCACTCTTTCCCATGCAACCCCTTCTGGTTTGTAGGTAATTTTGCTATGTCTTTTTATTTTTGAGGTCCAGAATGAATACAAAAACAGAGTTCAATGTCTTTTAAAAACAGTCTGATCCAAGAAGAGTTGAGTGGCATGTAAGGCTAAATCAGATTATTCTCATATAGCAAGTACAAGTAAGAGTATATTTGTTTCCAGATATTTTAAACATTGGTCTCCTACCCCATTTTCTACTTTATACCACTTATATAATTGTCTTGTGCTGAGACTCAAATAAATTGGAATTCTTACTGACATGATTTATTCTTTGTTCAGGTTGTCTGTAAATACGTTCATTGATTGCAAATCAATACTATTTCTCCTTGAGTTCCTTTATATCCCATCATGTATATTGTCTCAAGATGTATTGGAAAATTCCTTGGAAGCTGCAGTGAGATGTATGTTCACTGTGTTTAACTCCAAGTGTACTCAGCAGTACCTCTTTTGTGGTAGAGAATGTGTATGTGTGACCCCTTATTTTGAGCCATCTCTTCCCAAACTGGTATTTAGTGGGTTTTTTTGTTTGTTCGTTAACTTGTTATATGTATTTGAACATTACATTTGGGTGAGGATATTGTAAAACCATTACTAGTCAAGTTATCAGGTAGAAAACATGTAAATAGTAAATAATGTGAATAATTTCTGGTAATTATCTAAGGTCTCTAACAAAATGTGCAAACAGCAACTGAATCCTTTTTACACAGCCAACTGCAAAGAATATCATGAAAAAAAAAAAAAAGGATGTAGGCTGTATCTCCTAAGAGTTAGAAAGGAGTGATTAGGAAAAGGATTTGCAGCTTCCTAGTAGAAGGGAAGATGACCTGAACAGCTAACTGCCATTTGGTAATGGGAATGCTACTGGGTAACACCAAGTATCTTTCTGAAAGACATACCTTTGAGTAGATTAGATGAAACTCTTTCAGTGTCCTTTCCACGGCTTAAGTCTTTGCAAACAGCTTTAGTGACAGAAAGAGTCTTTGTGGTCCTGAGTAGAATGAGAGGTTGGTTATGGGTCCACTAGTGGTCAAATAACTGCAGTGCTCTCTTCACTGGCATTGCCACAGTTGTACATCCCCGTTGATGGATGACTCAGGAAGTTAACAGCTTCTGAGCTCCTGAGATTACAGAGTATTTCACCTTTTCTGCTCTGCTCCCTCCCTCCCTGGGATTCAGCTGTGAAATGTCACATTGAATGTGAAGCCCTGGAACATGCAGGCATGGGTCTGTCAAAGGCTGACAGAGCCATCAATGGAAGCGTCATGGCAAACTCAGATGCAATATTTGGCATTTATCTGTTTCATTTCAGGGTATGACATTAACATATAGCTTCTTGTGTGAATCTGAACCTATTCACAGGAAAAGGAAAGAAAAAGCAAAAGTCTTATTTTTGCATTCCTCTGAATTCTATTAAAAACCCACACATTCCTTTTCAATTAATTTTTTAAAAGGCAAGAAGTATGAAGCAAAACTGGAGTTGTTTTGCTCAAATTGCTGTTTTTAATAATAACGCTGGGTATCTTTTTTACACACCTTTACAAGGTGGTGTATTACATTCTTCAGAAACAGCTGGAAAACTAAGATTAAGCCTGAAATACTTGAGGATTAGCAAATGCCTTTCTAGAACTGGTAATTCTGCCCTTTAAAAACAGAAAAATCTGTCGTTTTTTTCCAATGGAAGTGAAATGGCTTCCAAATATCTAGCTGTGTCCTGGTTTTTGGCTGCTTTTTGACAACACACAGCATAAATTCTGCTCCGGGAATGATTGCTTGGATTGATGCCAAATTACCAGGTCATTTAAACTGATGCTGTGTACTGTTGTATAAGTACAATTATTTATACTACTTTTATAATTTCTTCAATCTGTTCTCCAACACTAACACAGTGGAGAACAATTTACTCCAGAATATCAGCATCTTTCCTTTATGTCCTTTTGTTGTGGAGAGAATATTATCGAGCATCAGTGTAGCTGTGGTGAAGCTTCAGAGGATGTCTCATTTACAATGCAAGCAGCTTGATTCCTTTTATCTGGAACACTGTATTTGTTCCTGTTAATTCCCTTCCCTTTCATTTCTCTCTTTTGAGTTCTGCCCATGCTGTTTTTTAACTCACTTTCCAGGCTTCTATTCTGAGGTCTGAGTATTTAGTAGTTCATATTAGGGAGCTGGTGAATGGTCCATTTTACTGGCTGATGTACAAAATTCTTGTAGTGTTATGGACAATTATAATTGATCAGAATTAGCTGGTTCGTGAGCTTCAGTGAATGTCAATCAAAACTGCTGCACTTGCTTTAATGTCAGCTTAAAAACGCAGATAGATAGATGAAAATAATTTTATAATCATTAGCTTTGCACGGTGGACACAAGGGGAATGGCTTGAGGAGAGAATCTGAGAAGTTAAATGTGGAACTTTACTGCTTTTACTATGTTGTCTAATTGCCTAGCTGAACACCATCTGTTCCTCTTCCTCCCTCCAGGCAAAAGGGCATTACAGTGGAGCCAGGAGAAGGAAAGAGTAGAAATGGAATCCTATATGTACAGGAAACAGCAAGAAAAGCAATTATAAATGTCAGCAGTCGAACACACGTCTATTTTGGGTTGTATATTACTGCAAGTAGAGAGCTAAATCCCTCGACCTCAGAAGCTTTCATTTATGGGGAAAAACATGCAAGACAAATATTGCAGTCCCAGATTCACACTCCAGCATCTACAGGGGAAATTCTGGTACCGCTAAGGCAGTGGAAGATCTTCCACTGACTTCCAGAAGGTCAAGTCTTCTCATGGGCTTTACTCCTGAGTCCAATGAGCAGTTCTCATAGGACTTTAAACTGATCATCCAAGTACATTGAAGTTCCCTATAAAGCTTATAAAGCATCCCTTGCTGGGGTATTTGCTGGCAGGCACACTTGGTGTCAGAGAGGTCCTCCTATGGTCTCCTTCCTGAAGAATCTCTTTTTCCCAGATGCTTTAGTTAGATCACTCTGTCTTTTCTTCCTCCTCATACTCACCAGAGCTGCCTTCCTTCCTTTACCCCTAGAAATCAGGAAAATAAGAGAAACCACCCTCTCCATACTCTGACAGACTTATTTTACAGTGAAGTCTTGCATTTTTGCTGTACTCTTAGTCTTGCCTATGTCTCCTCTCCCCTTGCTACTGGGCTTTAAAGCTGCTTCAGATCACTGATGTAATAACTTGTAGATTTGTTTCTAATGAAATTACATTTGCATTACATAATTTGCAATTGTTTGAAAAAAAAAATCATTGGGGACATGCAGAGCTGCATGCCAGAATAGAACATAACAGAACATGAACAGAAACCTTATGTGCTGGCTGTGAACAGAAATCTCTGATCACACCAGAACAGGATGAAGGTTTAGGATGAAAAAGTAAGAGGCATTGAAGCACCTTGTTTAATTTGAGTGAGCAGTAGTGGTGGTCATCTCTCCAAAAATGATCTGAAATGTGTCCTTCATCCCACAGTTTCATCTGAGAACCCTCATGAGGAAAATCTTTTATACAAATTGCAATACCTTTATTTATCTGTGCATAAACACTAAAAAAGGCATTTGTGAAAAAGGAATTGCTCAAGGGAGGTATGGCAAGTAATTGTCTTCACTATTTTGCCAGAGCTGTATGCGGACCTGTGGCTGGGTTGGAGTTGGAAGTGCTGGGCTGCCAAGCCAGCTACATCCTGGCAGGTTCTACAGCCCCAGGGTACTGAGAGCTCATCCAAAGGGCATCTGTCAAGAGAAACACCTTGTCTGTGCACCCTTCTGGTTTCCATAAGGAATGTGAAAAGATGTAGTTCCCCAAGGGCAAGTGGTGAGGGCTGCTCTATGCTGAGCTCAAACACAGTTGGAGGGCTCAGCATCGAGCCACACTAACTCAATTGGCAGCTGCATCTTCTCTCTTATATCTTCAGTAAGTAGCATAAAAAAAGCTAAGCTGCAGACTCATGGCAAGTTTCACAGTTCTACTCTTTTTCCTCTAATGAAAAACAAAGATTATTTTGATTCCAAATGTGAATGTCTTTCCTCTTGCTCAGATGAGTTAAGTATTCAAAACAACCTGAAAAACAAGCAAGGCATCTCCAAACATTATTTTTCAGAAAGACATTTTCTTTTGTACTTCTGTACCTGCAGCACAAACATATCTTTCAATATGTTAGAAATAGACTGTATGAAATTTGGGTCCAATATATATGTATAAATTTATTTATATATCTTCCACATGTCCTTACAATTGAAAGCCTATCTTACTGCTACATGTTTTTAATTTGATGATACAGGTTCTGATCATAATTTTTTCTTTTTTAAGAAATGCACTATCTCAAGTAATTATTTAAAATGACATCAGAATATCACAATATCCTACTCCTAAGTCATCTGCCTCACTTTCTTCCCTGCTTATAAGATTATGAACTTTATTAATATGTTTATTTTTACCAAATTTTGCAGCAGGATAATTCTAAATCTTTATGTAAAAAGCTCTTCTTTAGAAGAAATGAGATATTTTCTGCTTGACTATCAAGGAAAAGTACTTCTTGATTAAGTAAAAGTATGTTATGAATTGCTTCTATAGATTTACAGAAGAAGCTACACATTCATTTCTATATACATTTGTATATAGAATGCATATCGATATAGATGATAATGAAAGAGGCTTGCTGATAAATATTTTTCTCCCCTACATAGTTTTTTAAGCTCAACATGAAGAGCATAGTTAGGACAAAGCAATAAAAATTCCATAATTGTGATGTTATATCTTTACGAGTGGTTTGTGTGGTGTATTTAATGACCCAATATAAAGCACCACATATCCTATGTTCAGACAAGCTGATAGGGCCTGGAGACTCCAATAATCTAGACAAGGCTCAACTTTAAGACAAGCATTATAATCTTTTACATTTCTCTTTGTGTTGCCCAGTTTTCTGTGGTTCACTTTCCTTTTTTCAGTCCTATGAAGCCCCCACCACAGCACTCCCTGTGACTTGGCTACATCTAGGAATTGATATGATTGATATTCCGAGAAGTCTTAGAGTTGACTTTTTTCTGTATCCCAAACAGCAGGTGTTTTGCCACTCCATTTTTCCCATGGAGATTTGCAGAGAGAGGAAACAGAAATACCAAAAGAGAAGTAGTAAGTGTACTTTGCCTGATCTGAAGCAAATATTGTGAGAAGCTCAGTTAGAGTGGTCTTGACATTCAAATTTTAGAATTAGATGACTCCTATGAAACTCTTGGATTTGCTAATTCCCTTTAATTCCTAAAAAAAAAAGAAAGCCAAAAAAGTTCCAAGCAGTCACGCTATTGGTTTCCAAGGGTTTGTTGCCAATGGGACTTGCCTTGTAAACGTTCATGGGGGGTCACTCTGAACACAGGGTGATGGTGGAGAGCTGCATTGTTTTTTGGCACTGCTGCAGTCAAACTTCTACCACTGCAGCCACACCACTTTTGCTGTTCAATCTGCTTTTGAAGAGATGGCTCAATCTCTGCTATAAAGCAGAATATAGTCTGCATTAATTAGTCTAATGTGAAACAAAATCCTAAATGGACATGTGCTCCCTAAGAGTCTTTGTAATCCTCATGATTATGTGACTTTGCTTATCTTCCTTCATCAGGATAAGGGTAAGAGCCTTCCGCAGGTGTAGAAACCAACACTTTCTATAGCTCACTGCCTTTATTTCCCTTCTGCTTCAGTTGATTACCCATGTAAAATTCAACCAAACATTTGAAAATCCTCTTCTAACCCTTGAGTCATTTGAACTGTGAACTCAATACTTGTTTGTTTGTTTGTTTGTTTGTTTTAATTTCACATTGGATGACTGTTACCTTGCCCTTCTTTCTACCTGATGGGTGAACTTCAAGGGTGTAATCTCCACTACAGGATAATCTGAAAATCCTTCCTAGTTGCTTTGACACACTAACATTACATTGTAAGTACCTCAAATAGATTATAAGCCAATATTCTTACTACATAACCCAATGTCTTCTGAAATATGCCTTATTGATGTTATAATGATGTTATAATAATGATGTTATAAAATTATTGATGTTATTTGTGTTTCAAAAATAGTGGATAACAGAGTATTAATGGCTTGGGTCTTATAGCATTTCTTGCCTTTGAGAAGGAACCATACTGATCTACCCTCTTTTTGACTTTTCTCTGGCACTTTTTTTCCCAATGATCCATGAAATAGGCTGCAAGTGTTGCTGGTACGTAGGTTAGAGAGTCCGGGAACAGGACTTATCTAGATGTATACATCCACAAGGTAGACATACACATCTAAGCTCCTCTCCTAAAATCCCTTCTCAATTAGTGAAGTCATCAGAAGCACTTTTAGGACTTGACTGATCTGCCCTATTTCGGACATTTACTTTCAGATGAAATTAATCATGTCCTGGACACCACTGGCTGTGTTGATTAGATCGTCATAGATTAGACAGGACACCCACAGTGACTAACTGAGATTAGACATCTCCATTTGGCCAGATGATTCGCATTCCAAGAGAGGGAGAGTTTATTGCTCCCATAAATAAACTGATGAAATACAGTTTGTCCATTTTCCTTTTACAAGAGCCTTTTCTCTGTTTTAGCTCATCCATGTCAGATATTGTCTTGCAGAGATTATTACTGAAGGTCCCTGACCACTTATATCTCTGAATTGATTGAACTTTTCAGACCAAATAACGTATTTTCTTCTTTTTGATGCATGCAGACATTCATGAGATTACAGTGCCTGACTACAGGTTTATTTCACTGATGTTTCTGTATATGATTTTAGCAAATTCTTTGAAACATACATGTGCACCTTTTTTTTTTTTACTAGCGGTAATGTAGGTAATTTTCACAGATATAGGAGTAAAGAGTTACTATTTTTAAGAAAAAAAAGATTTTTTTTCCAGAGAAGTTGCAAAAATAAACCCCTAGAGACATTTGCAGAAATTTGATAGTGATTTATCTCTTATTGCTGTTATCTTCCTTTAACAAAGGTGCATACTTTCTGAACGGCAATATGAAAACATGAGCTTAGGTTATACATAAGTTGAAAAATTCATATATTGTCTTTTCAGGAAATATGATTCTGTAGAATAAACTAAAATGTTTCTGATTCAAGCAGACCTGAACAGTCTGGAGAAGTTTTAGACAGCGGCCTCCTGGAGTCTGCTACAAGCAACCACAGAGGTCAGTCCATGGGATGGACAAACTCTCCAGTGAGACAGGCTAGAGCAGAAAGTATTTAGAATCTTATTTATAAATAAGATTTTTTTTTTGTTTAATCCTGGAGGTGGTCGTGAAAAGAAGGATTTTGAGATCTCTATCTTCTCAAACATTTCAGATCCTACTTGTCAAGTCTTTGAGCAACCTCACCTGATTTAGGTCCACTTTGGGCAGGGGGGTGGACTGGGTAACATGCAGACATTGCTTCTAATCTGCATTCTTTCTTGACTTCATGATTCTATTATTTCTTATTTTCTTGATTTTAGTGAAATACAGTATATGATAGTGTGATATTTTTTAAATCCATAAATTTCTTTAAAAAGAGGAAAGAAAAAATCATGTTTAGAGACAATATATTTGACATACTCATTTCATCTTGAATAAAATACATGTTTTTTACTCAGTATGCAATTCTAAAGGTTTGTAGGTCAAAAGAGAAATCCATTTTCATTTTCCTGCTTATAGAATATTAAATATAAACTACTCTAGGCGCTACATTTGTTATAAAAGCTGAACAAGTGCAAGTAGATAAAATAACAAAACACCTTACTATCTGATCTCTGATTAGCATAGGAATATCTTAAGAATGGCTGCATCACACCTCTCATGTGATTGCATGCACATGAATATCCTAGCTATTTTAGAAAGAGTTAAGAATAATGAAAACATGGCAAGAAACCATCATAACATAATGAATCTCTAAGGAGTTATGTTTTTCTGTTTAACAGAATTTTCAGTTTTCTAGATAGCATTCTGGTTAGGATACTAAGTTTCAGTTACATGTCCAAGTATGAGGTTCAGTCACAAAGAGTTCAAAATCTTCTCTACAGGTTTTTCTGTAAAACCATCCATAAAACAACTTCAAGCAGTATTGACTTAAAATACAGCACCCAACTCCTTTTATCTGTGAGATGCATTTAATTTTCTTTCTTTGTTTTTTTGGTTTTTTTTTTTTTTTTTGCCTAAATGAGACTTTTAATAAGTCTGTGTAAATGTCTATTTCCAGTTTCTACTATCACAGTAGCTATCATTGCATCTTCAAGTCCTATGTATAAATGCATATATTTATGGGAATCCAGTCCATTGTAACTAGAATGAGATTGTTTTTATGGGAACTCAGTCCATTGTAATTAGAATCAGTTGTTTCTGTTCTAGTTGCAGCCCATGGGAATTCAAACCGCAAGCTCACTAAAACCTGCCTATGAAAGCTTATCTTGATGTTTTAAATAGGGAGGATATGATCAAGTTCCCCAAATTGTCTCAGTTAACCTACTGGTTTAAACTGATAACAGTAACTAAATTTGATAGCTTATATTCATGGTATTCATGGGCCAAATCCTAATGTAGACTTGACTTATTTCTGTTCAAGTGAAATTCTGCTGCAATTAGTGTGATTTTTTTTTTCTGGATAATGATCAGACTAAAGGATTTGAACAAGTAAATGAACAATCTTTCACAAGTGTAATGTTTTTATTCTGATAGTTTTTTGCACATGGAGGGTATCAGTTCAGGTATCAGTTCATTCTTTTCTATGTATACTGCTTAGGCTTTTTGCTGTGTTATCATGAAGATCAATGCCATATAAGCACATTCTGCCCCTTCCCATGCTCCCCTCAATGACACAATAGCTAAATAGTTGTCATAAGTGTAGCAAGTAGTAGCCATCTGAAACACTGAGAATGTTCCTTATTTAGAAATAAGTGACAGGAAACCACAGTGGAGTATGCATCTTCTCTCCCTCCTCATCATGCTGAGTTTGTTTTTAAGTACTATGCATTATTCTTTAGGAAGATATTATTGTACAGTTAAAATAGGTCCATTAGTGTCAGGATGAATTACCATTCAATGCTCTGATTTCCACTATCCAGCACTAGTGCCCAAGATAGCAGTGATGATGCCGCCCTTATAATTCCTCTCCCAAGCTCCTTTTCTTTCTTCATCTCTTATTTTAAGTCCTTTCTGTCACTGTCTTTATTTCGTCAAGGTTTCTCACATGGATGCTGACTAACATCCATGCTAGCTCCCTAACTGGCTGGTGGCAAGAGGGGCCATCTGAGAAATCGTTAGGGGAAATGTATTGTTGTTGGGTGGCAAACCTCTAGGTGTTCTTTCTGTTCACTGACAGAAATGAGAAATGAATGTCTATGTACTGGTCAGAAGAGTTCTTTGCTTCTCAGATTAATGGATAATGCAAAGAAATCGGGAAAGAAAAAGTTTTTATGGCAGTTAAGATGTTATATTTTTTCTTTTGGGTTTAATCTGAATATTGTTTTAATATACATGAAAATGAAGAGCAAACTAAGGATATACACTAACATATGAAAAAGCAATAGTTAAACCATATTTTCCCATGTTTTCAAACTACTTGACTCTTCTGTGTAAGACAGCTGAGGCAACAAGGTGCCAGAGGAAGACCTAGATGAATATCCAGACTCCTCTTGCAGCTCTGAGAACAGTGGCTGTGGGACACTTAACTGTGGACATAGCAGCACCCCAGGGAACATACTCCAAGCAAATGAGAAAAAAGATGGTGTGATTGCAGTGCTTGTATTCCCCACTTAGGTCTGGCTGAGCCTTCTTTCATTGGAGGTAATTGCTTTAAATAAATAGGTCAAAATGTCTCCCCTCTCTTTAGTCCCTCACCACAGCTGTTCAGGACCAGACACAGTTTAGTGCCTATTACTGGAAGATGGATTTCTTCTCTGGGAAATGACCAAGATAAAGAGTGAAAAGAAGCCTAAAACTGATATTCAGATTTTTTTTTTAGATTTATTTTCCACAGATTTCTTTAGCTTCAATTTCAATTTAGATGCTAATCTCATTTTTGCATTTTTGGAGAGTGTGAATTGATAACTGTATGATTTGAAGTATGACATAAGGGTGCACTTACATTAAGCTCCTGTTATGGAGAGGATCATATCAACATATCCAGGTCTTAGCAAAGTGCTGCAGAAACATTTCACACAGCACTTTGAAGAGGAGGTCTAGACAGGTGAAGGGCCTGGTTTCTTTTGCTTGAGCTCCAGTAATCTGCCACTTCAGAAAAAAAATAAGGAAGAAGCAATAAAATGGAAGACAAATAAAGTAAATGAAATGAATCAAGTAAATCATTTAATCATTTTCCACTCGAAAATGTAAGATAAAAGATAAGAGCTTGTCAAGTATCAAAGAAGGAAAAATTTTGTTTTTTAGATAGATCAAAGTAAACCTATTTAATTCCAGTGTTTTCTGTAAGTTTCTCTGTATTTGCAACAACTTAAGTGGCAGATGGAATTATTTAGGCTTTATATCAGTTGAACCAAGAGCAGAGTTTATCTTGGTATCATTACAACAAGGTGGGCTGTCTTTGAGTTCAAAGAAACTTCTTATTGAAAATATATCTTTCTTTTTTTATTTCTCTTTCCTATCTCCTCTAATATTAATCTAAATTTCCTTGATTCACTTTCTTTCCTTTTCTCCTTTGTTATATAAGGGAGGCTCTAAAGCATGTTTCCATACCATTTCCAACTCCTACATTTTAGTTTTATTTTTATACTCCTCCTACCTTTGCAGGAAGTTCCCACTATGTCAATATCTGCTGTCTCTGATCCATTATACATTTTCTCTGTCTTAATCAAACCTCCTTTCTTCTTTCTCTAGAGCCACCCTCCTATCTGACTGCAATCAGCTGCAGTTCGTGTACTTTCAATGTACTACTTTTGCTAACTTCTCAATATAGCCGTTATCTCAACTTTCTCAACATTTTTTCAGTAGTCTTTCCACTGTATGCTAATCTATACTGTCTTCTAATATTGTCTCAGTTTAACTATGTTGTCTTTCTGGCCACATTTTCACTGGGAGGTACACACTAGCAAGTATCATTTTCTTCCAGAATACTATTTTCAATACCATTTTCTTTCAGAAATATCACCTAGACCAGCATAGATGACATGACACACACACACAAAAAAAGAAACCACTTCCTATTAATCCTGTCTTACCTGGCTTATACAACAACACAGTCTTTTGGCAAACACTACTAAAAGACCACTAATGGAAGCCTAATACTACTTGCAGAGAATTCATACAAAGCATAAGATAACCTTTTCAAACAGAGGGGGAGACAACAATGCTTCCAAGGAAAAGGGAACAATCTGGACTTGGAAACCCTGGATTTCACTCTGATCTGTGCTGCAGGCATGAAAAAGATGCAAACAACATGAACCCCTAAATGTCCTAAGAATTACTATTATTTCTAATTGGAAGGCAGAGTTGGACAAGGATTTAAAAGCAGGAAGCTCTTCACAGACACACTGCTGGCTCCTTTTTGGACAATGAATTAATCATTTTATTTCTCTGGACTTAAATTTATCTTCAAGAAAGACTGAATGTTTCCATGGTTAGACTTAGATATTTATAGCAAAACAGTTTGTATATAGAGACTGTAGTAAGATTTGATCAGGCACATGCATTAGCATAAACATGTATTAGGAAAAAGCCTACCTTTTAAAAGATTTTTACCTACTTTTAAAAAGTAGGTAAACCTTTTAAAAAGGTTATCCTTAAGAAAAAATCATTAGCTTCCTCTGAGAGTGTATATTGTTTTATTGAAGGCATGAACATACACAATTTCACTAACTATTCTGTCATTGCAATGTATATCCATAGTCATCATGACACCAAATACAAAATAAACTGCCACCATCTGCTGCTGTCCTCAGTTTAACTAATTGTGATTTTTTTTTCAACTTTTAAGCCTCTATTTCATCTGCATGTGCTTTTGACTATTTTTCCCTGGGCAAGACTATTACCAACTTTTATGTGCACATTGCTTGCCTTACTGAAAAAAAGAGAGACAACTGAATTCAAAAGAAAATAACAATGATGATCCAGAAAAGCAGGGGAATGACCAAATCTTGCCTTTAGATAAGACTAGTGTTCTTGTCAAAGACTTGCATGTGTCCAAGTGATATGCAGAAATTAAAATGGTAGCACAACACAGTAATGAACATGGGAAGACATTTACTTCAGTATGTATTCTCAGGCAGAATTTGTACCCTGGTTCCATGCAGAGTTGGAATGCAGTCTGCAGCTCTTCATGGAGGAGGCTTATTTTCACTACTGTAAACTAGAGTAATTCTCAGGATACTTTCAGCTAATGTGAATATCTGTCCAGCAAACCAGATAAAGACCTGATGATTTACAAAATGAAGGTAGGAAAAACATGAAAAACATGATGGGTTTGGCTGCTTGTTATACAACCTGATTTCAGTGAGCTTCAGAGATAAGCTCCTAGTTTGCACTGTTTCAAACCTTAGTGATAGATATGTGATTGTGAATCCTGCTCCTTTACTCACCTTGAGGTGTGTTTCCAGAGCATGGGATGCTGGCACAGTGCTCTGGCACAATACAAAGGGAACAGGTGGTTGCACTGTGTGCTAAGATGATCCTTTAGAATGTCTTCGTTCAAGTCAGTAAATTCTCCCAAATTATTTGCTTGAGTCTTGCAATAAACTTATAAACATGACCCATGCCACTACATAAATCATGATCACAAGCTATTTTTGCCTTTATTATTGTTTATCACCGAAAGCAATCACACTATCTTTTTTTAATTGATGGCCTAGATCATCTAACATGCTTTTTTTTTTTCTCAGTAAAGTCTGGACTTTTTTACAAATGCTTGCTAAGTTTCCTGTATGCTTGGATTTGTCTAAATACAGACACAGCAAAACAGGTTGTTCTTTTAGTGGTTTTGTCCTGTTTGGTTTCACGCTTCACGGGAAAGATAACAAGCCCATTTATGCGCATTTTTAAAATGAAGTCTCCATTTATGTCAGAAAACCATGGATTAAATACTATTTTGAAAAGCTACATGATCCAAACCAACAAACTCAAGAGATACTCATTAAGACCAAAATTATCTGAATTGCTTCTGAAGGAAGGCACATGGAAGATGGGAATGTATTTTTCTAAGGAGAAATTGCTTCATTTAATAATATTTTAGGGAGATACTTACTTTTTGGTTGCTAAATACTTGTGCTAGAGCTCTAGGAAGCTGTTTGGCATGAAAGAAAGTTAACATGAAAAGAGTATTTACTGATGAACAGGAAATCTCTTGGATTCTTGGTTTAGATAAATGTTTCAGGAAGTAAGCATTTAATAAACATATTTTTGATAGAGAAGGTTATGGAACAAACTGTACATAACTTCTAAAAGCCCTCACATAGTTTTGGAAACCGCAAGCAGGTCAAAGAATTGAGGTGAAGACACATTAGCAGCACTTTCTAGAAATATCTTGACTCCAGACGACAGTAGCAGCCAGAATTGCCTTAGACAAGTATGCATGAGAAAGGAATTTCTGTGCACATTAATAATCTGCACCTGGCACAGGCCAACAGATCAGCACAGTTGTGGTCCCTCTGTTTTCCACAAATGTGACCAGTCGCTTGTGCTATCTAGGCCTGCTTGTGTCCTCTTCTCTTGAACATGCATTAAAGACTCCAAAGGCTACAAGGTCCTTGCATGCAGTTTCCCTCATGGTTTCAGAAAGGAGTCTTCTGCAGAGTATTCTTGTCCCTTATGCATTTCCTTCATCGTAGTGTCTCATTTGTCAGGTAAATGTTAAATAAAGATACTTCATTTGATGTATTTATTGCTGATAATATAGCTGAGGCAATTTTACTGAATTTTGGAGACACATAGATCTTTCTAAGGACTTTAAACAAAAGGAAAGGAAAAAAAATTATATATTTTAAATTATGTGATAGGAACAGTGTACATTATCTCCTTCAATCTTCCACGTTATTCAAAGATCTCATTAATATTGATATAATCATCTACAACTAAAATACAATAATACTAACAAATTTTACTGCAAAACTTTTAATAGTGATCCAAAAAGCAAGATAGTCTCTGCTCAGTATAGCCTAATGAACCTGTGCTGGTTGCATATGCTCAGCAGTGGTGTAATTGATTTACGGCTGGGTCCTGGGTCCCCGTTTTGCTCTGGAACACACTATTTGTACTTTTTGTTCTCATTCAGAATAACATTGCACTTTGCTGTCTCCTTCATGAGGAAGATGGAAGTTGCAAGTCTGTCTAATTGCTTCAGGGACATTCTCATTTGATGACCTGTACTTCTATGAAATTGAACTTCATTAAATCAAAAGGCCTTTTCTATGTTACATTGTTACATATCCACTCTTAACCCTGCAAGTATTTTTGTTTGATGTTGCTTGTATTTCATATTAATGCACTCTGAGCATCAGAGTGGCCCTTCCACCTGACAGTATTTTTGACAAAATTTCATTTTTTTTAATTTACAAATTCTTGGTAGTTGATTAAATATCTCAAAGGAAAGGTGACAGGTAAAAATGAAGAGCATGAGAAAATGAGATATGGAAATTCTGACACTCATGTTTATTTCACAGATTAATTATTATAAGTAATTTGACTTCCAGGCTTTATGGGGTCAGCTGTATTTGCTGCAATTTATTTAGAATGTAGCTGCTAGAATTCAAGCAGTGACCAGCCCTGCCTACTTCCACTATCAGATATTTCCATTGCTATTGATAAATATTTTGACTCAAACTCCTGAAGCCTATTTAAAATAACCCTTTCATGGAGGTGCTACTTGTTTCTCTTATCTGGCACGATTACTGAAACACTCCTTAAGTGACTATCCAAATAATTAGTTTGAGAAAAATTATTACTTGATATTTAAGCATCACAGAATCACAGATTACTTATGGTTGGAAAGAACCTCTGGAGATCATCTGCTTAGAACAGGGACAGCTGCAGCATATTGCTCAGGGACATGTCCATTTAGCATTTAAATATCGGCAAGGCTGGAAGTAGCACAAACTCTCTGGACAGCCTGTTCTGAAGAGTGACCCCATCATAACAGTAAAAAGTTATCTTTTATTTAAATGGAATTTCTTGTATTTCTGTCTGTGTCCATGACTTGTAACAGTCTGCATCCATCTTCCTTAAATCCACTCCTATTCCTAACTTTTATATATATATATATATATATATATAACACAACGGTAAGATCCCTCTATGCCTTATTTTCTTCAGGCTGAACTGTCCCAGCTCTCTCAGCCTTCTCTTATATGACAAATGCTCAGTCTCTAAATCATCTTTGTGCCCCCTCCAGCAGGAACATATCTCCCTGGTATCAGCAAACCCAGAATTGGGCCTTCAGATGTGGTCTCTGCATGGTTTAGCAGAGAGAAAGGATTACCTCCTTCCACCTGCTAGCAAGGCTCTGCGTAATGCAGACCTGGATGTCATTGGTTTTCTTTACTGTAAGGGCACATTACTCACGTATGATCAATTTGTCTACCAAGATTTCTAAGCTTTTTTTATGTAAAACTGTTTTCCAGACTGTTTTCCTCTACCATGTATTAATACGTGGATTTTTAACACCTTGGATGCAAGATTTCATATTTCACTTAACATTCCCATGTACTGAACTTCATTAACTTCTTGATGATTCATTTCTCCAGACTTTCAATGCCCTGCTGAGTGGCAGCACAGCTTTCTGATTTATCATCCATCTCTAATCTATCTTTTATTACCCTATCCTTTACTAACAGAAATTTTGCTGAGATTTCAGTCTATACCACCATCCAGTCAAAACCATGCTAAACAGTATTTGCTACAATATTTACTCACCAGTTTCTGGACATCCAATAGATATTTTTTCAGACTGTCAGTCCATGGAGAGCATATTTAGACTGGTTCTGTCAATGTTCAATTTACCTCACTGTGCTCTTATATGTCCTTTACCTCATCAGTTTGGTCATGAGGATGTTATGGAATGCAGTATCAAAAAGCTTACTGAAGTCAAGGTAAATAATATATACTGCTCTTTCCTCATCCAACAAGTTATTAATATCTCATCATTTTTGTCAGGATGTACTGTTGCCTATAAATGTAGATATCTGATGATGGCATGACATTTGTTCCTAGTTGCTGTTTTGGGTCCTGTATGAAGATTACATCTTCTTCTAAGCCTCTTGTACTCTGTTGTACTACGTAGTACTTTTGTTTCTAATTCGTGAGCTGAGGAAGTGTCTTCTGATATGGGAAGTCAGATTAATGAGATTACTGACACTGTCTCTTTACAATGTAGGAATTGTCTTAAATTAGAAAACACTTAAATTTCAAGGCATTTTTAGGAATGCTGAGGATTCTCCGAGGTCTAAGTAGCTGCATGTTTCAGAAGACATATACATTCACACACAATGTATACTGCACTGAGTGTAACTATCACACTATGAAAAAAAAACGCAGAATTGAGGTACTGAGTTTACATTGGAGAGTTTTATATGCTTAATATAATTTCTAGTTCCCTTTGCAAAAGCCAACATTTTATTATGATTTTGAGGTATGATTCTAACACAACACATAAGCACAATTGACTTTAATCTATCTAGTCCTGGGTGTATTTCATATGTTTAATAATTTAAATGTTGACCTTTGAAAAAGAATACCGAGAGACCTAAAAAGGAAGACATTTAGCAGAACAAAAAGTCAAGATTGCAGGATGTTATGATTCCATTTTAACTGGACACTTTTTAAATCTCAGAAAAAAATCACCTTCTTGCCTGTCCTTATACAAAAGAACAAAAGGTTTGACAAAACCTGGAGATTCTAGACAGCAGTTTGTGTTTTGCAAATGGTAAATATTTATTCTATACCATCCAAGTCCTTCTAACTCATCCTTCTAACTCACCCAGTCAAAATCTGTTCCTATTATGTCCTTTCCCTTCTCCTAGTTTCAGGAAGCACCCTGAGAGTCTATTGTAACCTTTCCTAGAGCAGGTCCTCCAAAAAGCAAATCTAGAAGAGTGAAAAAACAGTCTAATGGGACTTGGAACAGCCTCTTCAGACCATGTGAAAGTTTGTTCTAGGGAATGCTTGTGCTGCTTGGTGTGGTCGCCTCATGAGAAAGCTGTGTCCTTAGGGTGGCAGAAGCAGTCCGACTATCCTAACAGAAGATTATCCACAGTATATCTAGCATAGCTCTTCTGCTTCCTAGACCTACACTAGCTCTATTGCTCTTAAAAACACAGAAAATAACTGTTCAGTATCTAAACTCAATGCTGTCTTTGGCCCTTGAATCCATATGCAAAAGGAAACAGCACAAGGTCAGCTGGGATCATTTGCCAAAGCCCTGTGAATCTGCTCACGTTCACAATTTCTGTAGAAGGAGCAGAGAGCAGATTAAGCACACTGCCCTTGCGGCTCTCCACCACAGTGCAGGAAGGCTTTTTAGCCCTCAGCAGTAATGCACAAAGAAGGAAATAAAAATCTTGGGTTTGAATGAGAAGATGAGGGCAAAGAAAGCAGCTGCCAGAATTGAGCTCAAAGGCAAGAGGTCTGCTAGTGACATAAGGTTGTTACCAAAAGCACTGCTGGAAGGAGAGAGCATATGCAACATTTATTTGAGGTTTAACAGTTTTTATGTCTGCTCTTTACAACCTGAGCATGATGAAGTTTCCCTTGGATATGGCCTTAATGATGCCTGCCCATCTACATGGTTTCAGTTGCATATGAAGAACAAGGTAAATGGAAATCCTTCTTAGTCAAAGAACAGTATCTAACATCCAATTAGTCTTTGATATCAGTAAAAAATGGAGGCAAAATCACTGATGCCATTTTTAAGAGTAGTATGGAAATACTCAGACACCAGTTTTACTGGTAGGGAACTGATTTTATGGTGCTGATTCCTGCACCTCTGCTGTGTAAAGCACAGTTGTCATTGCATAAAATTTTGCTCAATGTACCAGCATGTATAACATGCTCTGTGCTGACTTACTTTTATCCAAACTTTCCAAATCAATCTTTCAATTACCTCCTTTCCTTTGAGGAATCTCGAATCAACATCACTAAGAAGAATAAGCAAAGATAATTGAGAGTTGATGGAACCTAGAAAATAACAGTGCTAACATAGGAAATAACAATGCCATTTCATCTTTAATTTATTACTTCTCCAGTGTGCTTCAGCAATAGCCTTTGTTACAGATCCCACTCCAGAAATGCTTTATCTAAGTGGTGGACATGGCAACTATTTAAAGCTTGCAAAACTCAACATGAATTCTCAGTGGTAATTCAGAATGGCTTTGTGATTCAAATGACAGGTATATTTCACATTGACAGAATGTAATTTCATTGTCTGGAATGTGGCCAAGATACCAGGGTCATGCTCTTATTCTTACAAAAAGAGTCTTGGGATTTTTAATCATTTCAAGCAGTTGGGAGCTTGCTTTTATTCCTGAATTAATTTTAAACACTTCCCTCAGGACCCTAAGACAATGGTGAAGCACCCGGTTGGCAAAGACTCAGATGGACAAGCATAGCATCTCAATCTAACACTTCCTTCTCTTGCTGAATTTTCACACATAGTGCTGTTTCTATCTTTGCCAGGCATGACCATTGTATATGATATCTGTGGGAACAATCCAATGTATCTGCAAGGAGAGGAAGTACATTAGGATTGTTCCGCTTTCTCTACATAACTAAACCTTCTTTTCACACAGAGAAATTTTATTAGTCAAAGTCTCAAAATAAAAGCTCTACACACCCAATTTGACTAATCAGTATTAGCACAAACAAAGTAGAAACGGTCAGGCACAGCAGATCCAAGAAGCACATGCAATATAATGCTGACAAATAGCACAGCATATCTTAGGGCAAAGCATAAAAAGAAGAAATATTTGTCAAATGTCTTCAGCATACTGATCAAGAGCTCTTTTTGCAGTAATACAGAGAAAGGCCCCCAAGCCTTCAGCACATTGTGCAGCTGTACAATGAAGAGAAACAGAAGGGTGGGTTGTACTGCTGGAGGAATACATTATCAATCAAAGCAAGGGCAAATCCAGGACACCTTCTGGGGAGAGCAAGTGCAGAGCAAACTCTCCTCCCTTTTTCTTGAGCTTCCCACCTCCTTCACTCATGAAATCCGTTATAAAAACCTTCATTTTAAGCCTATTCTTTCTTCCTGGCAAAAATGGAGGTTAATCCATGTTCAAACTCAGCTTCCTCTTTGCTGATAGCTGTGAAGAGGGATCTGAATTTTGGAGTATTTACTGGTTAGCCCTCTGAGATATTTGAAGAGGACTGGAGAACAATTTTATTATGGTTTAAAGGGTGTTAAGCCAAGCTAATTTTGAAAGTAGACAATATAATAGTGCAAATATGGCTATACCAACAAAGTGTCATTTAAAATATAGTATTCAACAAATACAGCACTATTTACAGAATCACAGAATCACAGAATCTATGAGGTTGGAAGGGACCTCTAGAGATCATCTGGTCCAACCTTCCCGCTCCAGCAGGCACCTAGAACAGGTGGCACAGGGCGGCATCAAGGTGGGTTTTGAAGACCTCCAGAAAAGGAGACTCCACAGCCTCCCTGGGCAGCCTGTTCCACTGCTCTGTCACCCTTACAGTAAAGAAGTTCTCCCTCATCTGCAGGTGGAACCGCCTGTGCTTAAGCTTACACCCATTCCCCCTTGTCCTATCACTTGCCATCACCAAAAAAAGCTTGGCCTCCTCTTCCCTATAGTCCCCCTTCATGTATTTATACATGTTAATAAGGTCCCCTCTCAGTCTTCTCTTCTCTAAGATGAACAGGCCCAGCTCACGCAGTCTCTCCTCATACAAGAGATGCTGTAGTTTGTTAATCATCTTCGTTGCCCTCTGCTGGACCCTCTCTAGAAGCTCCACGTCCTTCTTATACTCGGGGGCCCAGAACTGCACACAGTGCTCTAGGTGTGGCCTCACCAGTGCTGAGTAGAGGGGCAGAATCACCTCCCTCGACCTGCTGGCAATGCTCCTCCTGATGCAGACCAGGATACTTTAGATACATCTTTCATTCAATAATAGCACTGGATCTTGTTAGTAGCTAACTTCTTGGTAAAACTGGAATACTTTGATGTGACTTAATTCATAAGCTTAAAGAAACAGTTGATTTTGATCCAAGAAAAAGCTCCTTATATGAAGAGCATTAAAAACTCCCAGAGGGATGTCTATGATGTGTGAGACAACCAAGAATGAATAGTTTATGCATGAAAAGTAGTAAATCTAAACATGCAGATACTGGAAAGGTTATGGGGAGAATGTCATGAACAGTATCTGAATGGTCAAAAGAAGATGCTGCTACATCTTGGTAAACATTATAAGGGAAATAAGATACACCTCAAGATCAGGAACTTAGTCCCCAGGATCTGCTATTTTTTTCACAGTGAACAAGCTTAAACCTCAAGCTTTCAGAAGAAAACCTCAGATGAGACCCATATCCTCACAGTAGTTTCATGGTTATTAAGTTACCACAGTGATGCACTGATGGCACCTAAGTGGGCTATTTTCTATTCTGCACAGAATTGCTTTAAGGAAAGAGGCTGAAGAGGTGAAAAGGAAACTCACTGCTAGCACTTCGTAGCTTAGCAATGAGCAAAGAGGCAACTTGCCTTCCTCTGCAGGGTGGGGAAGTGACCCTTGACTGAGAGCGGCTTGAAGAAACCAAGATCACAGGGTAAGAGAGGAGGATTTAAAATGTTGTTCTCAAGCCAGTCAGGAGCAGCTTCTGCTGAACAGAGATGGAGAGAACGAATCACATAGTAAGATCTCTTCCTCTGATGTATCAAAATATCTTCTTTACTGATATACATTAGGTTAGTAAAGGTAGGAACTGAAATATTTATCTGACTCACAACTTCATGCTTAGGCTGGCCATAGTAGACTCAGAAAATAATAGAAGGAAAAGGATTAATTGAGGGAAGAGAGGAGGTAAATCACAAAGGAGAAAATAAGTTATAGAGTAAACTTAGATCATCAGTCTGAATCCTGAGTCTACAATAAAGCCACATGGCATCTGATTCACTGCAGTCTCAGAGGGTACTCAACAAAACATGGAGTTAATAAGAGACTAAATAGAAGGAAAAGTGAATGTATTGGAGGACCACAGAGTCCTATAGAAATAATCTTGCAGTTCACTTGTGGATCAAAATAAATGTTTGCATTGGGATTTATACCGTTTACATAACTTGACACTATATCCATTCACTCATCAGAATCAAAGATGATGAAATAAAACATTGTCTACATTTATCAAAACTGCTTTTTATATTTTTCCCTGAGTAACACAAGCAAAGAACTGTAGTGTGATGTATTATACATTTACCCACTGACTTTTCTGCTGCGCTGCTGTCCCAGCTGTGAATGACAAGATCTATCCTGTTACACCAAACAACCAAGTAAACCATTCAAAGTTTTTAGGAGAAATAAGCCCAGAAATTTGAGAATTAAATGTAGAGAGGAAAGTTATGAGTGATAGATAGTAGTAAAGCTTACAGATTCCTTTTTTATTGTTGTTATTCTGCCAACATCTTTTTAATGTTGTGCCAATGAATTAGGATAGGATAAATAGCATTTCTGGCTCATCCGGGTTGCTTCAGACATTCCTTCCTTCTACGGAATACCTTTTAGAATGTCTAGGAGAATGAAAGTGTTGGATGAAAGGAGAATGAAAGGTCCTAATCTGGGCCCTTCAGTGACCGCAGAGGAATTGATAGGTTGTGCTCACAGTGATGTGGGCATTGGCTTGCAGTGGATTTAGGACTCATCTTTGTATCCTGCACTGCAATAAATCAAGGCTCTATAACCACATCTTCCTTGGTGTGTATGGGCTAACAGCAGGACCTTCTCCCCTGGCTCTGATGTTAGTTCCCAGCTGTAACCGATAGATACAGGTTCCATCCATAGATACAGGAAGCAAGTAGGGAGCCCTCATATAGGAGATTGTTTGGCTACTAGCTCTTCAACATTTTTTTCAGTCAGGTCTGTGAGACGTGACCTTACAACATTTGGGAAGAGCTGTCTACTGAGCTGTCTTTATATTGTAAACAGCTTTCAGAGTTTTTTTTTTTTTTTTTTATTTTTCTTTTTTTTCTTTCATTTCTCATTGGAATAAGGAGAGTGTATTTAATTTTCTCTTTTTGACCAACTTTCTGCAAAACTCCCTAAATAGTAATATTCCAGTCCATAATGCTGTTTAGCACTTTAGTGTAAGCGGTCAGTCACTGTAATAACATTAACCATGACAAATTCTCTTAGAATTAGTAGATATAATGCTGTGCACAATTACACAGGAATTACCATTAGTCTTGCTGATTGACAGCTTTGAAATTCTCCGTACCATGCATTTTCTATGTGTCTTGCTAAGCTCTGTATATCTCTCTATATAAATATACATATAAGCTTCTCTGTCGAAAAAGAAACAGACATGCTAACTAAACACAAAAAAAACACAGCAGCATAAGCTCTAACACACACATACACACACAGAGTTACAGAGGAAGGATAAAAAAAAGGATGGTTAGTGCTTTATTTTTCATTCCCATAAATGATTATATTGTGCCGTCAGATACAATAATGGGCTCTAAGCTGCTGTCTACTTCTGCATGATTCCTTCATGAATCAAAGAAAAGATGGGGACAAGCACAAAAGTGCCATAGTCCACTATTATTTTTTTTTCTCAGAGAGTAACAACATGCCCAGAAAGGAACTGCCATCTCCTTTCTCTTGATCCCCTCCACAGGCTGCTCTTCTCTCTGCAGTATCAAGGTCTTTATTCACTTTCAATGTACCTCACAGCCTCCTAGCACCTTACCAATCACCCCTCAGCTAGGCTGCTTCCTACCTCTAATGGGCCTGTGTCTCACCCTGATGTCACTTATGCTACATTTTAAAATAATAACTTTCCTACTTTCTTTTTTTCCCGGGGAGAAGCTCTTCTTCAGATGTCTGCAACATAACTTCCTTATCACCTTTCAAATATTCTCATCAGATATAGATTTGAGATTTCTTTATCTTTTGCCATGAAAAAGAACAGAAATTCACACTTTGCACTCAGTTGTGCTGAGACTGCTGCTGTATGTTTGTCTGCTATTTTTATCAGGAATGCCCTACAGTCAGAGGAAGGTGAAGGCAGAGTGGTAAGTGGACTTAGAATACATACAGGGAATAGAGAAAATAGTATAGATACATTTTCAGAATAGAACTGAACTAGACTGAATTCACTTATTTATGTTTTATCCTATTCATCTCCTTCACTCAGATGCATACCACTGCTAAGGTGGAAGTAAAAAAGAGTAATTTCTGCTACAGGAATTATAGGTGCTCTAAGAATACATTTCCTTTGACAAATTCAAACCAGCCATTAATATATGGTAATTTCAGTTACTTAACCATTGTCAATATTTGGAAGCTTCTTTTATAGATTTGTGATTAACTTCTAATTATAGACTAATTACACTGTTCATTGTAATATACGATCTTGTGGGTTGACAGAGAATCTATAAATGATGCCCAGGAGACAGCAGCAGGTTTAATTCATTGCAGTCTTGCCATGTCTTTTTAGTAATCAAGAAAGCCTCAGGACACCTACTGCCGGATTTTGGAAGCTATTCTTGCCACCATTAAAGAACTGAGAAAGGATTTCAGTTGCCAGTAAATGAAACGGATGAACTTTCTAGTTCCTTTAAGTTTAAACAAGGTGATAAGAAAAAAAAAAAAAGTGGTGAGGGTCTACAGTGTCTGTCTACAGACAGGCAGCAGCAACCCAATTGAATTACTGAATTGTGTGATACGGATGGTCTCAACATTTTTACTTGAAAAAAGAGGTTGTCATTTATCTTATTTTCTTTGCTAAGAAAATAAAGCTGAGACTTCAAAAGAATAGGGTGATGTTATCTCTAAACAGAATGGGATTCAATCATATTTTGTATACTATTTTTTACTTTCCTACATGCCACCTTAATCATTTTAAATTATCTTTGGATATATTCTCTTTTTTATTATGTAAATACTTCCATCTACTGCTGCCCACTCTCTATTTCCCTAAAAAGTCTTGCTCTCTCTAAAACTTACGTTTTGTTTCATGTTTCAGTTAGCCTTCCTATAAGTACTGTTACTGTAATATCCTGCACTCTTATTGGATCAAAATGCAAAAACATCATTTCTAACTGCTGCACATTTTCCCACTTCTTGCTGTGAGGAGAGTTTTGTTCTTTTCCTGTGTTTGCAAAATATGGGTGTGAGCACATTCCTCTTCAGACTAAAAAATATTTCTCACAGTTTGTGATGGTGTAATGGCAAAGACAGCAAAAGGAAACGGGGATAATTGTTTTTGAAAGGGGGACATCCAGCAGAAACTAAACAGATACCCACCAGACTAACAGGCTCAGGCGAAACCTCATACTGACTAGGTAATAGCTTTCACTGGCTAGTGTGCACACACACTGAGTCAGTGATAAAGAATACGAGGAAATAAAGGATTTGTGCGTTATATCTACATCTCTATTAGAGAGGGAAAAAAAAGGACAATCAGACTAAGGAAAAAAAGAAAAAAGGTAAACACCAAGCAGAATCTTGCTCTCTATGGCTTGATTTGCAAACCATATGGCCAGGATCCAGACATTTGTGCTGACAAAATTAGGCATTATACAAGCGAATAAAGGGCCATACAAAGTGCCTTGGGCCCAGGAGAAAATGAGCGTGCCCATCTGTTGCAGGAAGATGTCCCCATCTCTGCAAGTCCTCCCTATCCCTGATTTAGATCAGGGCTGCACCTTGGCTACAGATTTAAAGTAAAGGGAGTAAAAGTTGTGGGGACAATCTTTTGAGCCTGACAAAGCTCTGATCTGTGAGTTTTGAAGAAATCTTGTGTCTGCTTGGCTGATCGCTTTGAGGCTTTGACACTTGACTCATCTCTACAGGATAAAGAACAAAAGCCCACCTCTTCTTGACAGAGAAAAATGTGATAATACTTGTCTTGTCTGAGGCATCACAAACATCATTGCTAAAATTTGAAGGTGCAGAGATATCTGATTCACATTTTTTCTTCTATGCTTTGATCACTAACAAAGCTCGAGCAATCCACTCCCCTCTGGTACATTACTCTTTAAAAAAAGCAAGCAGATGCTGCTGTTATCAGTCACATTCAATTTAGATTAGTATGGTTTCTTTTTTTTTTTCTTTTCTCCAGATGTCAAGACTTAATGGTCAAAGGTGTTTGGGGGAAAAGGAAAAAGATTTTCATGACAGAAGACTCATTCCATGTGGGAGATAGTGCTTGCATCCTCCTGGGAGAAGGAACAGGCTGTGACCCCCTCTAATATGAATACTCTGGTTACTTTGAAGTTACACATTCTAATAAAGCATATCTGATAACAGTGTTTGCTAAACTTGGCACTGCATGGGATGTGCAGCCTCGGGAGACTCTCAGGCCTGACCACTGCTCTCTGCTTAGACAACTTCTTAACCAACTTCAGAGTTGCAGCTTGTGAACATCTCAAGAGGTGTCAGGCAGCACAAACCCTTACGTCATACAAAAAAAAAGAAGCTAGCAATAGAGTTTCATCCTAAATACTCTATCTGGTAGCTTTCTCTTTTGCCAAATTATGTCCTAGTAGTAGGTCTTTTTGACTCATTCATCCCATATCTGTTGACTATTATCACACCAACTCAATCATCCAATAAGCTCAAAAGTAATTGTGAAGGAAATATATGAGGAAATATATAAGAAGAATTATAGAAAGAAAAAAAAAAACTGAGCGGTACTGGGAAGTAAAATATTGGAAAGTAAAGAACACCATAAATCCATAAATAATTGGGGAGCAGGAGAAATGTAACGGCACAGGCAGTCAGAATATATATCTTATGGTAAGGCAAAAGTATTCATGGTAAAAGAAAAAAGACATTCAGAAGAGAGGGCTTTCTTTGATTTTTGGGTGAATTTGTAATGTCCATAAAGTGTCTAAGGTGGAGGTATATTCAAAAGCTATTGTAGACTCAAAGGTGTTATCACAGAGAGATTTGGAGTAGGGCAAGTAGAAGAGTAGAACCACACTACGTAAGCCTCAAAAAGCCTCAGATATATTTACCACGTGTGATAGGTATAAGGGGCAGAAAGTGATTTCCGCTCTGGCATACAGCCATGTATACGCAGAGGTCTGCTCTCACAGACAATTCCCAACTCCCAACACCCACTTACACTTCACCTTAAGCTCAGGACTACACATGTTGCTGTCCTCCACTTTGTTTGTTCTCCAATGACACTATTGGTTTTACTACTTTTTACTTTCTAACTCAGGTGCTCAGCACAAGGCACCCACGGCCTCATGGGTAACATCATCCTAAGCCAGTTTCAGCAACTTTCAGCATAAATATAGTCTATTTGTGTTGTTATTTGGTTCATTACTTTTTCCAAAGTCATCACTTTCTGCAAGGATATAAAGCTGTTTATGCCCAACTGGCTTTCTTGTTCATCCTCAGTCTACCTGAACCTTAAAAACGGGTCAGATGTTTTCTAGAGTATATGTGAGATCTCCTGTAACAACTATCTTCACTATCTTTGTTTTTCCTTCACTTACCAAAATCATGTAATGACTTACAGCTGTGCAGATATAGCTAAGGTCTCACTTGTCTAAGTGTGGCTTTCATTTAGACAGGTTTCACCCTGGAATAGATATCCACAACCTCAGAAAAATCACTTCAATCTATGAATACCTCATCTTGCAAACTTCTCCTCCTCTGAGGTTATTTTAACATCCCACTAGTCATGCAAATTACTCTCTATTTAGAGGGGTTATGAACTGTCAGTTGGCACTTGCCCATTGAGCCTTGGCTCAGACTCAGTTTGCCAAAGCTATGTGAAATCAGATGGGATTCGATTCAAAATACAGACACTCAGCTGAGATTGAGTGCTGCACCTGTGACATGACATAATCTGTGAGGGTAAACCCAGAGAGTAATTAAAACATAAATCCTTCTAAAAAATGTCTCCAGAGCTAAATAGATTGGCTGTTTGAAGTTGCAGAACATTTGAAAGCATGAGAACCAGGTGGCTTAGCACATGTATGCAAGGCGAAGAATACAATTTCAACATTCTTAAATCTTATTTTTTCAGGAGTTTGAAAAATATCTATTCTTCTAATGAAATGTTCAGAACCCCTACTGACTATCCATCTGTTCCCTCTAAAAGAGCAGAATTTTAACTTTCAGTCTTTGCCCAACATTACATCTGATAAGAAGAGCTGTTGGTCCTTCCTTCTTTTACGTATCACAGAATCACAGAACATTTGAGGCTGAAGGCATCTCTGTGGATCATAATGTACAAACTCATCTGGTCAAGTGGGTCAAGTCTACACCTCCAGTGTAGACTCCCAGCTATTTGGGGCCGCATGTGTCAGTGCTCTGCCACCCTGAGAGTCATGATGTTTTTCTTCATGTTCAGATGAACTTTCCTGTGTTTCAGATTATACATGTTGCTTCCCATCCTGGGTTGCACTGAGAAGAGCCTGGCCCTCTGGTCCTCTATACATCCTATCTTCAGATACTCATACATATTACAAGATGTGTATTGTATCAGCCTTCCCTCCTCGAGGCTAAACAATCCCAACTCTCACAGGAGAGATGCTTCACGACCTTCAATATCTTAGAAGCCCTATGTTGGACTCTCTCTAGAATTCCAATGTTCATCCCTTCAGATGTGGTCTCACCAAGGCTGAGTAGAGGGAAGGATCCCCTCCCTCTACGTGCTGACAACACTCTGCCTGATGCACTCCAGGAGATTATTGGCTTTCTGGGCCACAAGGGCACATTGCTGCCTTGTGGTCCCTGTGTAGTCCACTAGGACTCTGTGTGCTACCCTAAAAAGCTGTTTTCCAGCAGGCATTAAGAAATCTGGCACTTTGAGTTGTCATTCACATAACGTACTCTCTTTTTAGAGTGAGCACTTGAGGTTTCAGACACCCACAGAGATGTCTGTTGCACATGACTGAGGAAGTCTCTGAAACACCTGTACTTACCTGATGATTTCCTTTCTTTTGTAAATCTGATCTAGTTTCATTCCCATGTTTAAACACAGACCTTACTGGCAATTGTATGAAAAGTCTTTTTCCAAATGAATCATAATGCGCTTATCATCAAATAGCATGTAAAATCCATACCTCTAGAGAAAAACTAAAACTTCAGTTTCTGGATGTTCGATGCTGGAATTCTTTTCAAGGATATATTTTAGTCTCAGTCCACAGGAGAAATCTGTTATCTATGTGGTATATTATATATCAAGTTAGAAAGACACCAGCAGTTAAATAAAATGAATGAATGAATAAATAAAAGTAAATAAATAAATGAATGAATGAATAAAAAGGCAGACTTTCATGGCTAATCACAAATATATTCAAAAATATTTTTCCTATGAATATTCACATGGATGAAAGTAGTCTGAGGAGAGAGTCGTGTCTGATAAACAGTGAAACAGTGATTCACAGATTTATGACAGGAAGTCACAGGTGTTGACATTAGAATCTGCAACAATAAGTGAACTATGGAACAGTAGTACAAAAATAGAACATTAGTGAAATGCACAGGTGACACCACAAAAACAATATAAACACAAAAATTAGGGAAAAAATTTCTCTCAGAGGCTACCCACCATTTCCAATCTTTGAGCAACATGTAGCAGAGGTTTATGAAGCAGAATTGATATCATTGTGCTTGACAGACCTCTCCGATTTTTTAACTCATTCATTTGTTTAAATGTTTAAATCTTTTAGAACCAGTAGAGATCCTGAACAGCCATTATACTCTGTGACAGGCAAGGGTTTAACATGGGAACCTCCTGAAAAGGGAAAAATGTCCTCCTTTTGTGGATTTCCAGGCTGCCACATCAAAGATTATTTTAATGATTTTTTCCCGTGGAATGGAGGAAGTTTAAGTCAGGAAGCAACAGAGTGGTCACAGAAATGAGCGTTAAGAGGCGGAAGAGCTTAGAAATCATGCACCACATGCAACAGAGAAGGAAAAATAATTTAGAAGATCTAAATATCTTCTTCCTTTTCTCTACCCATTTGTACTTGTTTATACTTAGCTGTAGAAAACAGCTCAGAAGTGATACATGGAGATGTCACATAAAAGTGACAATGAGTTTCAGAAACATTCATTGGATGAAGGACTGAAGGATTCTGCAAATCAAATTCCTGTTCATTGAGAGGAGCAGACTGAGAAATGGACTGTTCAGGAAACAGGTGAAGAAAAATAGGAAAAAAACTGTTTAGTGGGATTACTCCCTAAAAGTCCTTAGACAGTAGAGTCACAAATGCAAAAGATAAAAGCAAATAAAAATTCTCTGCAGTATTATTCACTAGATCCCAAGGAAAACCTGGAGCTGCTAGCTTTTATGTGTGCTTATGGTAGTACTATATTAAATTATTTTGTAAAGGGTGGCAAAGAAGGAAGGTACTTCTGAGTTCTTGGGTTTTTTTTTGTTGTTGTTGTTAACATTTTGTTAATATGAGCTCTTTATATGCTCTTTGGCTGCAGGTGGTGGAGATAGAGAAAATGTCTGCAGATGCTAGAGATACCATGTGTACAAAATGTGTAAAGTATATTGGGTGAACACCTCAACACTTTTCTAAAAAAAAATGTATCTATTTTAAGCAGGACTTTTCCACTCACAGGAAGAGAGAATACAGAAAAGATTTAATCCTCTGAAGATATTTGTGGAAAATTATAGACTGTAAAACTGCATCCTCAGGAGATACAAAGTCAAGAATACCCTGCCTGTCAGTCACAAACTGACACTGACACTGGCAGTTCCTGAGACATCAGGTTCACTAAGACCTGAGGAAAATGGTTTGTTTAATCTTTTGTTGTATTCTGGAATAAGAAAAGTACTTCAACAATTGTGAGCAAATCTATGAATTAATTTCATCCATGTGATTCTGTAAATTACATTTCTGCTTCTATTTTTCAGTGATATACGGTAGTAGTCCATATAAGTAGCACTAATGAATGCTGTTAAACACTCTATCAAAATTCTGTTTACATTTTCATCAGAGATAAATATATTCCGTTGAGGGAAAAGAAAATGTAATTTGTTTCTGTATTATTCTTATTGGCATAGCATTATGGGGATAAAATTTTGAGTAGACATTGCGGTCAAAATACCTTTTTTACTAGACAAATTCAGTTTATCCATTTTAAATGCTTCTTTTCAGGTTTCTCTGTTTTAGCTGAAAAAAATACAAAGAATCTCAAGTTACTCAACAGAGCATAGTGCAATATTTATCTTATTTCAAAATAACACAGTTAGATGTCAGCACTCTATAATGAAGTAGGTTCCTGTGGCTATGCAGAGGAGTTCAAAAGTACATAGTCAAACTATGAGGCCACCCAAGAGAGTCAGTAAAAAATATTTATTTCTTTTTAAATTAAAAACCTGATTGCACAACTTTTAAAAAAGACTCTTAACCAAAATCTTTAAATACTCACCCCTGACAGGCTCATGTCTACTGAAATAGTGATTCCATTGCTCAGAGAGCACTCTTATAAAGTGCTTGAAACTAGCAAATAGCAAATAATAGCAAATTTTAGTCTGAAAATACCACAACCTCTATTCCTAAAAGTTAAAGCATATAGGATACCAAGGATATGTACATTTCTTTAGCTTGAGCTTTTAGAATAAAAGGTTTGTGAGATGAATAGCTAAAATAATTTTCCAGATATCTCTTTTAACAAGAAAATCTTAAAATATAATGAAATATAGTCAAAAATTACATATCTGAAAAGACTATGAATAAGGAGACTTAGTTCTAAAGGAGGAAATAATCATTTTTCAATTCATGTCAAGATTTTGGAAGTTTAATTTGTGATTCTCTTAGATGAATGTGAGAGTTTGAGGCTCTTGGCAGGTTTCATGTGGGTCTTATGTCATCCACTGTTGAATGCCCATGTAGTCCATTCCCACAGATTAGCATGAAAGACAAGACCTCACTGTGAGGCTGGAGAAAACAAAGTTTGGAACGAATGGTGGAGTAAAGGCAAAATAGTTCACAATGAATAGCAGGAAAAATTCTGACATCTTAATTATTAAAAAACTTCCAGAGGAATTCATGGTATCTCCTTCTTAAAGAGAGTCAGCAAACACCAAAAAAAAAAAAAATCAACAACAAAAATACATATATAATCAATTAAATACTTTACAAAACCTTTTTTTTTCTGAAACTCTGCAAGTATGTGTAAGTGTGCACAGTGTATTTCTTTTTTAAAAAAGGGAAATTAAAGTTCTTTGGGCCGAAGACTTTACTGTGCTTTCACACTGGTTAGTGTGACGTTTAGCGGTGACTGATCTCTAGCTACGAGCACATAGCTGCCACTGTATTATATTGGACAGTACAGTTGGACTGGGCAGCACAGACTGCACATAAATTCTTTTATCACAGCTCCTGCAAACTGCATAGGAAGTTAGAGAGTTCAAAAGCTGAGATTACCTGTGCACTATGTATTTTATACAGAAATCGTTCTGGATCATTCCAGTCCTTAACAACATTGAGCACCAATTAGTCTCACTTAAAATCCAGAGTTTGTATTTTAACTTCAAAATCCACTGAACGTTAATGTCTTTTACCACAATATTTTAATTCTATTACTGTCTGAGTGAAGAATTTCTTCACAGAAACAGCAGATGTAAATATAGCTATTTCCATTGTTGTTCTAGATAACTAAAGTTTTTCTTCTCTTTTAACCATACACACACTTAGCTAGGTTGGCACTGCCTGAAAGATATAACAGGCCGGTATTATATTATGACTATTATTATATTATATTTATACAATATAATATATATTATATTAATATATTGTCTATATATTTATTATATTACCACGATGGGCTACTGGACCTTTTACTAACAAATAGAGAGGGACTTGTTGGAGATGTGAAGGTGGGAGGTAGCCTTGTCTGCAGGGATCATGAATTGATGGTGTTTAGGATCCAAAAAGCAGCCATGGACTTCAGGAGGGCCAACTTAGGCCTCTTCAGAGAGTCCACGGAAGAATCCCATGGACTAGGGCTCTGAAAGGAAGGGGGGGCCAAGAGAGCTGAGGCAGGGGTGGGCAGGAGGTCTGTGTGGATAAGGAAAGAGTTTCTGGTAAAACTCAAACAGAAGAATGCAGTATACAGAATGTGGAGAAAAAGGACAGGCTCCTTGGGAGAAATATAGGAATGTCGTCAGGGATAGAACAAGGAAAACTAAGGCACATTTGGAATTAAATCTGGATTAAAAATGAGAAGAACTTCTTCAAATATATCAATAGCAAAAAGAATATTAGAGAAAATGGGGATCAACTGATGAATGGGATAGGTGCCCTGGTTACGAAAGATATAGAAAAAGAAGAGTTACTGAATGCCTTCTTTGCTCTGGTATTTCCCAAGGGCAGCCCTTTGTAATCCCAGACACTAGAGACAGGAGAAGAAGCCTAAAGAGAGGAAGACTTGCCTCAGGTAGTAGAAGATGGTAAGGGAGCACTTAGGGCAACTTGATACCCACAAATCCAAGCATATGCACCCCAGAGTGCTGCGTGAGCTGGCAGATGCTATAGCTAACATGCCCCCTGCCATCATCTTTGAAAGGTGCCTGAGGACTGGAAGAAAGTCAACATCACGCCAGTTTTCATACAGGGAAGTAGGACCCAGGCAACTACAGGTCAGTCAGTCTCACCTCCATCCCTAGAAAAGCAATGGAACAGCTCATCCTGGCTGTTGTCTCCAAGCACGTGGAGAACAAGAAGTTGCTCAGGAACAGTTAGTATGGATTCACCAAGCGCAAATTTTATTTGACTAACCAGAAAGACTTCTGTAATGGAAGGACTATCCGGATAGTTGAGTAGAGAACAGAGGATGTCACGTATCCAAACTTGAGCAACTCTTCTGATACCTTCCCTCACAGTATCCTCTTGGGCAAGCTCTGGAATGTGGGATAGATGAGTGGACAGTGAGGTAGATTGAGAACTGAATCAATGGCAGAGCTCATAGACTTGTGATCAGTGGCACTGAGTCCACCTGAAGGCCTGTAGTTAGCAGTGTCCCACAGGGGTCAGTCCTCTGTCTAGTCCTGTTCAACTTATTCATTAATGACCTGGATGAAGGCATGGAGTGCTCCCTCAGCAAGTTTGCTGGTGATACCAAACTGGGAGGAGCAGCTGATAGCCCTGAGGGCTGTGATGCCATGCAGAGGGACCTGGTCAGACTGAACAAGTGGGCGGTGAGAAATCTCATGAAGTTCAACAAGGGCAAAGGCGCTTGGGGAGGAATAACCCCAGACATGAGGACAGGATATGGACTGACCTTCTGCAGAGCAGCTCTGTAGAGAGGGATCCAGGCGTCATGGTGGACAAGCTGGCCATGAGGCAGCAGTGCCCTGGTGGCCAATGGGATCCTGGAGTGCATTAAGAAAAGCATCTCCAGCAGGTCGAGGGAGGTGATCAACTCCCTCTACACAGCTCTAGTGAGGGCACATCTGCAGACTGTATCCAGTTCTGGGCTTCCCAGGACAAGAGTGATATGGAGCTACTGGAGAGAGTCTAGTGCAGGGCTACCAGGATGATCAGGGGTCTGGAACATCTGCCCTATGAACAAAGGCTGAGAGAGCTGGGCCTGTTCAGCCTGGAGAAGAGAAGGCTGAGAGGAGGACCTGATTAGTGTATATAAATACCTCAAGGGAGGGAGGGAGGAGGATGAAGTGGTCTCCTTTCAGTGGTGACCACTGATAGGACTAGAGGAAATGGCTACAAACTGAAGCATCAGAAGTTCTGCAGTAACTTAAGGAAAAATTTCTTGACAGTGAGGGTGACTGAGTCCAGGAACAGGTTGCCAAGAGAGGTTGTGGAGTCTCCTTTTATGGAGATCTTCCAAACCCACTTGGATGTGACCCCATGAGACATGCTATAGGTGACCCTGCATGTGCAGGTGGGTTGGATTAGATGATCTCTAAAATTCCTTTCCAGCCTTAAGGATTCTATCATTGTATGACTGCTTTGATGATTTTCTATAGTGATTGGTGTGGGACATTGTGATAGTTTTTCCCTTTTATTTTAACACAAAACTGAAGGACATAAAACATAGTTACTTCACTAGCTTAGTGGTGATAGCTGAATCAAAATGAGATTCTTCTGACAATCTTCGTACATTATGTGGAAATAGTACTAATTGCCTCATCTTCTAACTTATAAAGAGGCTGAAAAGGAATTGGATCATATCTGCTTGTCCTAGGTAGAGTTAGTTTTGCAGAAATGTTTTTTTTTCACAGCATATTCCAATATGCAGCACATTTTCTCAGCTTAAACCAAAGCTTAACCTTCCATATGTAGGAATGGCATCAACTTACAACCAATCTAAGTACATGTAAGTACATAAAACTAGATAAATTTGTTATTTGTTTAGTAAGGAGCACAGAAAGCTGAGCCATGATTTTGGTCACAGTTATGTATTCCCATCCCCCCCTTCCTTTTCCTTTTTTTAGCTTTTCCTACTGAGTGCATGTTTTGCCACTTATGAAGAAATAAACTTATAAGACGGAGCTCGTTTTTGAAAGCATAATGAGTTACTTTGTATGTTTACATTCATTAATGGAATTGAGATTATTTAAAGAGCTGTATTACTTCCTTTTCCAAGTACCTAAAGCTCCTACTTCTAATCCTGAGAAATCACGAATATTGGAACTCAGATCTGCTTCCAGTCCAGGAATAATCTTTGTCCAGGCTGGGTGCAGTCCAGTGTAATTTTGATGGAAGAAAAGAAAGCATTCCTCTAGCAAGTATATTTTAAGAGTGGCAGCTGTTTGAGGATACTTCAGAGTGTAGGAAGAATCCCTGGAGAGCTGCATTCGAGGGTAGGGGGCAGGTGAATACACATTTTCATATGGCTCTGATGTTTATTATACAGATATTTCACTCACACATGTGTTATCTGCACACATATGTGTAAAATATAATTTTAGGCAATGAACATATGCTTTATCTTTCATATGTTTTCTATATCTAAGTTTTTTTACTCTGCTCCAGCTGTGAATACTTCTCATGCCTCTATTTCACTACTCTCCTAGTGGTCATCTTGATGACATATATCTGTGACATCCCTGCATAATGAATCTTTTATAAAGACTCAAATAATGGGAAACACAGCACAAGTGAGGAACTATTAAATAAATCTTTTAATGAGATTTTCACAGATTTATGCATTTTATGTTTACACCAGTACTCTGGAAATTGTTGTTAGAAAATTGATGAAGTAGGAGGGACACAACATGATTTTCAGTCAACATTATGTTGAAAGCATTTCTTTTTAGAATCTTAAGGGTTGCAGAATCATTATCTAACTTAGTTTGTATTGTACAATTTTCACAAGCTCATCCTTTGAAATTCAAGATCAGTATACGTGTGTACATCGTTTCTCTGATATGTGAGCAAAAACTGGAAGTATTAAACAAATCAAACAATAAAATAATTTAGGAAATATTCATTAATTTTATTGTACAGTATTTAGTGAACTGTTTGGAGATATTAACAATATTAATGTTTAGTATGCATGAAGCCCGAAATGTTTCTAGTTCTGAAATGTTCCTTTCTAAACGAAGAAAAATATTCCTATCTTTAAAAACAGGAAAAAAAAAGATAATAAGAGTGAGGAAATCACTCATCTTTTTAACTTCAGAACATATAAAAACACGGAAAAAGAGGGAAAAAAATTCTCATGCTAAATATTAGAAGTATAGCAGGCCTTTTCCTGGTATTTCTGTAAGTATTCAGGAAAATATAATCTTTTTGAATATACTCTTGTGTATGTATCTGATAAAGTAACTGGAAATTCAGGTCCAAATAAAAATTACAACTCATACTTCATTGGTTGCAGGTAACTTGTGTTGGATTTGGACTTACTGAGTATCAGTAACATGTATAGATTAATAGTAATAATATGCAACTTAAATGTGCTACTCACACTATATGTGGGGAATGGAATTTGCACTTCGTACATCACTAAGCCAGGATCTGCAATAACTGAATAGCTAGGAATTACAAAAAGAAGTGATTTAAGAGTCACAGCAGATCACAGTTGTATATGAGTAGGCTGTGCCATATTGCTTCAGTAAAAGCATATGTTACCCTGGGAAGTTTTAGGAGGAAATAAGGTTGTAAGATGTACAAGAAGTTAGCTCCAGCACATTCATTAAGGCATCACCACTGGCACCTCATGTTCTTTGCAGCACTGTGTGTGAAGGAGATCTAGAAAAAAATTAAAAGAATCCAGCAGAGAGCAGCTAGATATATAAGGGTTACAGAAAGCATCAAAAAAAGAAAATACATGTATATATATGCGTGTGTGTGTGTATATACATATACACACATTTATATAAATATAAATGTATATGTATTTGTATACATATGTATATGTATAGAGCAGAAACTGTTGTTTCAGCTCCAAATATACCCGACAAGGACATTCTAACTGCAAGAACAATGGAAAAAATTCTGACGGGAGGAATGTCTCTTGTAAATATGAGGTAGATTGATCCAGGTGAAAGGCAAGTAGGTTAAATGCATGATCTAACTGAGATTCTTTTCCATTCTTTGCTCTTCTATACAGCAGTTTTTTCTTTATATCTTCTCAGAGGAGGAATAACACTCTACTAGCATGGCCATGACGAAGAAGCCAAAGAAAAGCCACATAGCCAGAGGTAAATGCTAAACGACCAGTTCCTCTGTTGCTTTCTACTGCTTGGTAAGTTACATATGCATCCATTTTAAATGTTATCTATTGCTAGAAGAATAAAAGAAGGAGAAAGTGAGCTCAGATGGATTAAATACTCTCAAAGGTTCATATGGAAACTTTTTTAGCTGTATTCACTTTTCTTTCACTCATCTGCTAAAAGTATAAGTAAGCTTCCCAGCTGAGATCAACTACAGGTAACCCGAGTAATTTCACTGAACACTTTTCAAATGAGTAATACGGAACCAAAATTAAATGTTCATGTGTCATTTGAAATGAGCATGTTATATTTTGAAAAATCAAAATCCATTCACAACTAACTTGTGAATAGAATTTTTAAAAGATCAAAAAGTCAAGACATTAATTTTTGACTACAAATGGAAGGTCCTTTCTTTCCCCCCAAACTCCACTTACAAGCAGGATGCTCATCACAAAACATAATCTTTTGATTGTAATAATGAGAAATAGCTCTACGTCAAATCTTAAAATCTCTTGTGCAGTCAATAGACCATCTGATTGAGAATAGTTGAGTAAAGGATTCAAGATAATTACGTGGTATGAGAAAAATAGAATCAACAGAATCAGAATCATTATGTACATTTTCAGAAAGAACAAAATATGAGTCTGGAAAATCACAGAAACTGAAAGAGGATTTAAAATCCTGCTCCTGCTAAAAAGGCATATTGGGTATTCTGGGAGTGAGAGCCAAGCACAGACTGAAAAACTCATTCCAAACAACACCTTATCCAGATTATCAGATCAAACCAAGGCTATATTGATATTCAATGTTCTTAACAGTCACACTAACACAATTATCAGAAGATGTTATTAAAAATGGTCTGTTTCATTCCAGAGAGTTATTAAACCATTGATTGCAAGTGCCAGAATTGCTAAAGTTATGACTGTGATCAACCATTTCAAAGTAGATCAAAGATTAATAGCAAAGGTCATCAGAAGCTTTGATTTAGCCATGAAAATTGTACCTAGGTAATAATAATGATTAGTAATCACATAGGGCATGGGACCTATCAGCATTGATGATGCAGCACTTTTTACTAATGCCATTAATACTAAGCTATTTTGCATGGCAAAATGGAGAAACCACTGAACATGCTTAAAATTTTGTAAAGATAACATCACCCTAACAGAATCTGAAATCCAATCTGAAATTCCAGCTTTCCTCCAAAACCCTCCTTTTCTTACAAAATATGCAGGATAAACACAAATGCAGTACATATCCTCAGAGTTCAGCCTATCTTGTCTTGTTATCAGATGGCACATTTCTTGTTTTTAAACTATGTGGCCTTCTGCAGAATTTCAGTACTATTGGTTTTGCATATCAGTTACTGAGAATCCAAACCTGACAGGGACGTCGCTGGAAATCTAGGAGAAAGAAAAGAATGAGAGGCCTTTATATGCAACATTTTTGAAAGGGATAGTTAGATTTCTCCACTTCCAAGTGAAAGTTATGATCTTGCCTCACATGATAAAATCATAGTCATGTCTACCTTCTAATGGGCTGATTTCTTTTTTAAGAGCATGTGGCTCCTAAACCTGAAAAAAGGACAAACATTTCATTTATTGAGAGAATTTGAAATGAATATATATGAGGTTATCAAAAAACCTTTACAAGACTATGTCTCAGTGAATATAATGAATTATATTGACAAGCCATGGGAAAATCAGGAACACAATCTATATAGTTTGTCATTTGATTTTTTTTTATCAGATATTCATTTCATTTCCTTTTGGGTTACTCAGTACCGTGAATTATCTATCATTCACTGTATCTTAGAATACACTGCGCTATTTTCATATGTGTATCTGAAATACAAAAAATCTTTCTGAAGCACAAAAGAAAAAGAAGTGCTACAAACCTTGGAAGCTAAATACATTAACAACTTTAAACATATATTATACATAGGCATCATTGTATCATCAAATAACATTACATGGCTTTAATCAAAGTAGTAATATATAATTTGACATCTACTGCAAAGGAGAGCAGAATGAACACTGAAATCCCTGGATAGACTCCAGGTTTTCCTACTTCTTTTTTTTTTTTTTTTTTTTTTTTTGAGCAGTTCCTGTTTACTAAATGTTAAATAGACTCTAAGCCCTAGACATTTGGAAGCCAATGGCTAAAATAGGTGTTTAATCAGATGGGGATGGGATTATTAATGAGCTGAAAAAGCATATTTTTATGAATTTTTTTCACCTTACTATGAAGCTTTAATTAAATATTCAAAATTACAATAAAAAAGAAAAATGATTATACAAACTACAGCTCAAACTACTGCTCAAGGGGAACAAAAAGGCTAAAAATCTTTGCTTCTCAATGTCACTATCTGGCTCTTTATTTGAATTTTCTGCTACTCGTTTTCTTCTTGAGTATCTTCCCAGTCCTGCCTTCCTCCATCAACCTCAAATGAAATATGCAAAATACTTTTCCACAAAAAGGCAGAAATCTACTTTCTATTTACTTAACAATGGTTGCTGTAAGGACACAAGAACTACTGACGTACAGGAATTACTAGAAATGTTGAGAGAATAATTTTATTATGAGGAAGTCATGTCTTCATTTGGTATATGTATTTGAAAACAAATTATTTCTCCACTTACCTCACAGATACAGCCAAATTTCCCCTTTCCTCATGATTTTGTTTGACTAGGATTTGTTTTGTTTTTATTTCATTTAAAAAGGGAGACGCAGAAGCCACTTGTTTGTTGCTGGCAAACACTTCTGTCACACCTGAAGTGTAAGACTGAGCCAGGCCAGATGGCACAACTTTCAAAGGTGCTGAGCTTGGAAGTAGCTTCCATAACTTCAAGGGGACCTCCAGATATTTAGTACACTTCACATATTTAGGTCAAGAGCTATAATAACAGATTGAAAAACGGAAATTTTCATATTCACGGCGTAGTCAATGAGATTCTACAGCAGTTATGCTAGTCAGTCTCCTCTGGATGGTTAGCAACAATTGTAGGACAATAAGAGAACATGGATTTGCACATTGTTAGACAATTAATAAACTCGGTGTATGTATAACAGACAGAGAGACAGAAAATACATAACTGGGAAAAATGTGCAGTTATATATCATTATCCTAACTGTACAGCAATCTGGAGAAGACAATTCCATTTCAGTAAAATATCCAGTGAGCAGTTAGTTTCATCATAACATACAAAATATATTTTTTCCACTGCAAATTATATGAATTTTGGCAGGAAAAGAAGCATTAACTTCCACCTCAAGCTGTCAGAATTCTTTTTTTTTTTTTTTTTTTAATTGAATCATTTCCTTCTATGATGTCACAAGGGACAAATCTGGAAATATACAGGGCCAAATCTGAGTCAACTTACACCCATTTCAACCCCATTAGCTTCAATGGTATTGGCCAGGGTTGTGCATTAACTTGGAATCCAGCCCATGGAAATAATTTTCTTTCCAACATTTTTTCCCTCTATTTTTCTGTTCCTGTTTTTTTTTTTCCCTTCTGTGCACAATACAGAATTCCTAACTCTGAAATGTTTGAAAGATACAATTTAATTAAGAATGTAAAGTAGAAATTACCCAATTTATTTCATTTAGCTTCTGAGATTCAATAGAATACGTATACCTCTACAAATGAAGCAATGTTCCCGTTCAAAAATGGATTTATTAAATTATGTTACATTAACAAAAGACTGTCTGAAGCAAGAGTATTCCAGAACTGCAAGCGGTGTTTTTCAACTACTTCTTGTTGAGGAACTCACAAATATCTGACAAAAGGATTTCCTGTGTAGGAATCGCATCTGGGGAGTTCAAACTAAGTCAGCACGGAGAGCTTGGTGGAAAAGACCATGTTTTCCCATCTATCCCCAAAACACAACAGATGAGCTCGCTGTTCCTGTCTGACCACTTTGCTCATTTTTGCAGCTTCCATAAGACCACTCACCTCTTTCTAACATAATGATTTCACCTATGTCTAGCTACTGGGGAAGACTGCTGTTTTTGCTCTTTCAAGGGTAAGGGGCTTTCACACTGCAGGAAAATGTGCACTGTTTTTGTAGTATAAATTTACACTTCACTCTTACCACAAACCCTGAATTCCTCTTTCAGTTTGTTTGCTGCTCCCTGAAGCTGGAAAAGCAACAGCCTATCTGGGATGGAAAGCATTGTCCTCCCATGGAACAAGGCTTTTGACAAACTATTTCCTGGTTTGATTTTGGCCATATCATTTTTCTTTGAAATATAAAGTGCTATATTGGGGGATTTTAAAGTTGTCTTTCAAATCTCAAGAATGCCTTGAGGATCCTTTCTGATCCCATTACTATAGAGAAATTCTCTACAAAGGGATAGTAGATTTACCTTTAGGGATGCCATAATTAAAATGAATTGGTATTTCAAGATATAGCTGTGCTTTTAGTTTGTCGTCTCCAGAATTTACTGAGCTATAGGCGTGTAATTTCATAAAATGCTGACTCCAAGCTTCAGATGATAAGATCTTTGCCTGGATTTGTGCAGTCATTTGCTCTTTAACTTACCAGTGCCCTAAGAAATTGTATAAACACATTGCTGCACGGCCTCACCTTTTGCAAAACTGCACTTTTTTTTCTTAAAGCAAGTGTGGCAGTGGTAGCTCATAGTTCTTGCTTCCCCTCTTCCTTGGACTTGGGCCTGCTGTAAATATAGTAAGTAGGCTCCCTACCCCGCTCCCTGAAGGTTTTTTGGAGTTTGCAGCCCTATTGTGTTCTTTACTCAGCACATTCCTTTGGTTTAAATAATCTTTTTGTTGCCTCCAGCATTTTTATGGTTGTGGTGAGACTTTATAAATCACATACCCTCATAACAAATACCTACACAAATGACTTTATAATATCATTGAAAATAGCTGATGCTTAGTAGCATAAATAGATCAAATATGGGATTAACTGAAAACAGATTTGAGGACTAAGTTTTAGGACTGTTTCAGAGACCCCTGTTACTCAGGGGAGAGTCTTTGCAATCTGCATTTCTTCTGCAGAGAACATGCTCATTTACCATTTCCTATAAACATTTTTAATAAATCCCAGATTTTTAATTATAATTGCATATCTCAGCGAGTATGTGCTATGTATGCAGATTTATTCCAAATTATTTATAGAAACTTATTGTTTGATGCCTTTACTTGCAACTATATCCTATAGATGTTTGTAATATCATCCAGATTATGTTATTTAGAGGAACAGGTATTCAAATCATGCTTGTAGATTATCTATTAGATTCATCTATTAATGAAAAAAATAAAACTTTAAAAAGAAATCTGACATCTGTGTTAAAAATGTCAAGAATTCTCCTTTCTTAAGTTAACAGTTACTGGGTTGCACATACAGATGTTGTACAGGAGATTGCTCCTTAAGTTTTTATATACCTTTAATCATAAAAGTATCTAAATATTTTGCAAAACTTAGAGAAATGAAAATAATCTAGACTTTATATTAACATATTTAAATTGAATAGCCTATTTTTGTCTGTTTCATTTAGATGATTTAGACAAAGGAAAAAAAGAAAAAATGTTAGGCAGATGCTGTGCCAAGTGAAGTAATTGGAATGTGTTTGCTGACAAGTTAGGAAAATTTATGAAGAGTTCTTTGAATATACTCTATTTTTAACAGTGGATTAATAAAAAATATTTCTGGAAGAAGATGAGAAAGTCACTTTTACTGGTGGTTGCTGTTATTGTCATTAAATTTGTGTATGAGAAACTGAAATCCTGAATCAGATGAGAACAAGATACTGAAATGACCATTTTCTTCTTACACAATGTATTTCATCATTTGAAAAAGTGGTGTAAGTAAAAGGAAGTTGGATCTATGCTATCTTTTTGAAAATTTTCAACTTTGACAAAAAATTGTAAGTGCTGTATCACTGGAACTCAATGGGAATTTTCCTGCAGCTCTGTACTGTGGAAAGGCAATCCACTACATCTCAGATTGGACAACTTGGCTGCAGCAGCATGGGATTTCCCAGTAGTCTTCAAATTGCACTCCATTAAAAGTCATCTGTCATCAAGTGCTTTATGGAGGTGAATCAGAGAAATACTCTTGTGCCAACAAAAGACATATTAGATGTGAGATACAAAAGTTTCTTTGGGATGAGAGAAACAAATCAGATAAACCCATGAATAGGGGAAAAACTCAGTCCAGTGTAACTAGCGCATGTAAGGTCCCACAGAGCATTTAAAAGTCACTTGAATTAAATTTGAGTATGTATTCCCTGTGCCGTTTGAGTAAGAAAATATCTTTTATGGTCAAAGGCAAAGTGCAGAGAGGTCAAAGTTCCATAGAAAGCAAGTGAAAAGAAGTCAAAAGAAAAATAGACCCCATGAGTCAGTGAAGAGTCTTTACTGCCTGTGCAAACTTGGATAGCCTTTTATTTTTCTATATCCCTAGATATTTCAGAGCAGTTGTGAAAGTTTAGGGAACCTGCCCTGGGAAGGTAGTAACAGATGAAAACAGTTTTATGCAACCAACATGTAGTGAGCTAGAATAAAGAAATACAGATAAGACATAGCATATTCATGTACTATCATAGCTTAAAATGTGCAAAAAATGATGATATGTGAACACAAAATGAAAGCAAAATAAAAATAAACACAAAAAAAGGAAAAACAACATAAAGATTACTCCAAATCACTTTTTAGAACAAATTTTAAATAATCTGTTCCAGTTCCACAAATAATTTTCCAGAAGTATTTGCAGATGAGAAATTCAATATGAATAAAAATCAAAGAGCAGGGAAACATAGATATTTTTATTATCTTAATTAATAATACTAAATAGCTCATATTTCATAAGGTAGCTATGTATGACCTAGGATAGGTATCCAGAGAGACTGTGGAACCTTTGATTACCTCAGAGTTACTGATAGTTTGATTGAGCAGGGCCCTGAGTAACCTGAGCATAACATATATTAAATGCAATCTGAGCCCAGATGAAGCTAGATGAATTTGAGAGGTTCCTTCCAATATTAGCATTCTATCTCCTCAGACTAAATAGGATACAAATTATGTATATTGACTATTCTATTTTCAAGCGGAATCTTCACATTGTTTGTGGAATACTTCGATTCATCTTACCTTCAGTGTTTTATGGTTCAATAAATCCTATTTACTTTTACCAGAATTAAGTTAACTTAAGCTAGCTGTAATAATATTACCATTCATATTCTTATCTGATTCTATCATTAGTGGTTATCAAACAGCGTTTCCTGAGTTGTCTAACACTAACTATAATATGGAGACATAGCTGAAAAGCCACAAATATTAAATACTAGCCTTATATTTGGTAGGCAGAAGACAAAATTTTGATCCCAGTAGGACATTTAACCTGATCCCTGTTTTGTGCAAACACAAAGCAGTCTCAATAAATCATCTCCCCTTTCCTTGTGCACTCTGGACAGAGCACTTCAAGTTGGTGTCCACCAGCTCCTCCTTCCTCCCTGCAGGTCTGCTTCCTAGCAGTAAAGCCGACCTGCTCCTACCTGCCAGGGTTGAGCTGAGGTCTGAGCCTGCATCTGGGATCAGGTCAGGAAATTAAAACCTCTGCACCACTCAAAGGCCCTTCCTCCCAAAAGGTCTTCACAGGCAAGAACAAACCATGAGGGGGTGCCATCACTTGAAGTCTTAGCTCCAAGGAACATATTGGAATGTCTGTTCAAACAGAGAATTCACTCCTCAGTGTTGGTCTGTGCATTTATTTTCTCTGGCAGAGATATAAATAGATATATAAATATCTAGGTAACACAGTTTAAAGACTCAGGGTAGAGAGATCTCAAACTTCTGGTCCAGGAGTTTGCCCACGGACACAGAAAAGATGCTAGGGCTCATATACCAGGTTACAACATAAGTGTAATTTCCTGCATCCTGTGTTTTTTCCTTATCTACTGTTTCACAGCTTCAAAAGGAGGATTAACAATATCATATCCGTAACTTAATCTATAGCGTTTATCGTGAAAGTGAAGATTCATAAGGCAGAGTTTTCTCAAACTCCAAATATCTCATTTTCTGAGCACCTCATTAAAGATGTTGAAAACATCTGAAAGGCTGCTCTCTGCTACCTCAGAGATGATATTTGACATATCACAAGCTGTTGGACAATTGCTTCATGAAGGTGAGATTAGTATGTATGTAAACCCTTCACTAATGACTAATGTATCAATATATGGGGCTCAGCACTCCTAGCCTTTACAGGACACATACGAATTACGGCTGCATTATGAACAACTCCCTGGAAAAATGCTTTTTAAGAACAACTGTACCACAAAACAGCTACTGTATTTCATATAATGCTAAAGAGATTGCCATGCTGTGCCACATATAACACATATACTCAAGTCTATTCTTGTAAAAATGTCTGGACTCTTTAGAAAGAAAGGAACTACAAAAATAAATCTTAGCACTTAGAGCATCTCGCGATCACTTCAGGAGAAGAAAAAAAGCTTTAACAATAGAAGATTCTGTCTCCTAGCTGAATCTTTCTTCCTTTCATCTGAATATCTTGTGAATGTTTACAGCCTGCTCCAGTGCAAAACAACCCAGGTTAACTTGAACCTATCCATCAAAAAATGAGAGGCTGCATTCATTGCTACAAAAACAAGTATAATTCCTTAAGAAAGATTTTTTTCCATCCCGGACGCTAAATCTGTGTCACTTCACAAAGAAACTAGAGGATATAACAGAAAAGAAATGACCATCAATATAAGTGCTTTTTAAAATGATTTCAATAAGATAAAGTTTATCAAGAGCTACCAGCAGCCAGTATATTATGATCATGTGCTACTATGTGTCCTGGACAGCAGTAGTTTCAAATGTTAAGTTCTTCCTTAATTTTTGTAATTATAGGATTAGTAATCACTTCATAACACTCTTGAGTCAAATTCTATGTCAACATCCACACGAATGTTTTCGATATACTTTACATTTTTACAGTTACTAACAGAATCCAGATATAGCATCAGCTGTATAACAAAACACCCAGAAAGACAGTACACAGTCTTTGGTTGCATTTTATGAGTAACTGGAGCAGTGTATACATATTTAATGCATAACTAACTATGAGCAATTAGAATGTTTTTAATTAATGCAAGGTAAAATAAAATCTCAGAATATATAATATTTCATAGAGCCTTTGTGAAACACTGTCCATAGAGTCTTCAAGATCAGACCAGGAAAGATTGACGCAAACATCTAATAAATGGAGAAGCTTGTGATCAGCTCTTTCTTGCTTCAGAAATATATGTACATCATTGATTGAATACAAATATCGTCTTAGATTCTATATTAAAATTTTCCACTATGACTTACAACATTGACAATTACCTCTAGAAGTTTCTTATCTAGAATATCAGTTCAAAGTTCATCATAAAGCTGTTTAAAATATTCTTGGTGGCAACCAATCAGCAGAATTGCTTTGAAAATTGCCTTGAAAATATTCTTTGATTTCAAAAAAGTATTGATCCCTAGAATTATCTTGTATCTTTTTCTAAGAATACACAATCTTTGTTTCAGGAAAAGGATACTATGACCTCGTTAGCAGGCCAATCATTTATCTACACTCCCAACACTATTGACAATTAAATCTGTCTTTGATTAAAAACAGCATGGCCAGGATTCAAGGGTGTTTTTTTCTTTCTTTTTTTTATCCTCATAGAAGATCCTGCTGCTACAAAGGTCTCTGAAATCTTCACCAGGAAATCCCAGATGAAAAATTAGGTTAGATCAATGCCTAGTGTGCATCCAGTAGGCTGCATGTGCCCATGTTGCCACACAAGTTCATGTACACACATCATGTCAGCATTTTCCCCAGTGAAGCTAGCACATCCCAGGCACGTTGTCCCTAGTGCACATAGACATTACCCCATACCTCCTACACTGCAAGGCCACAGTGTCCTACGCTTCATAGTGGCCCTCCAGAGAACCAAATCTCCAAATGTTCACCAATCATTTGCCTTAGTTTCCTGAAATCATGTCAGTTCTGCTGGAGCTTTTGAGCATTTGCTTTAACTGATATCTAAAATTCCAGAAGAATTCCTACATTTTTATAGAGAAACAATTTTTGCATGAAGGAAAAAACAGTCTCCAGGAAGTTTCTGAGATGAGATAGCCCAAATTCTGTTCTTGGGGACAGAGGATCGCTCCTCAGAAAGGCTTGCCTGCTACCTGATTATTGCATTTTAACATTTAGAATAAGATCTCATCAATCTCTGTAAGTAGCTTTTCAACTATTTCAACATTTCCTGATGTTAGTCTAATGAAAATAAATGGGATGTAAGATTTGCCTTTTCATTGTTTCTTTCTTTGTCTTCCCCGGAGCAGAACTTCAACTTCTAAGTTTGTCCAATTCAGGCTAAACTTTCATTCCTGTAATAGTTGCATGTACCTAAATTGAGCACATGCATATATCTACACACATACAGATCTTTTTCTTGAGCTAAAGGTTCCTTAATGAATTGAAGTACAGACTATAACTCTCTTCCACAGATATTGGTGACCATATTTGCATGTCCTAAAAGTTTAGGCACTGTTAGGCTACATACTAATGTAGAGAAGCTTGTTCATGCTGTGCTCCTTGCGTGCACATAATGCACTTTCATTCCTTGAGACTGCAAATCTGATTTTTTTTTCCTCAGTTTCTTTCTTTAAGTAATTCTTCCTTAAATCACAAGTCTATATTCAAATACCATTGTTGCCGAAATAACTATGGTGACTATAAAGGGTTGCAGTAGAACTTCCACTATTTATTACCAACTGGAAGAAATTTTGTAGTAATTTTACATATAGCCCTCAACTAATATTTAACACCTCCCTTTCCTTCCTAACAGCATCCTAGTGTCTGTAAATCATGCATTAACTTACAGTAGATGTGAAGAAATCTTAAGCATCTGTAAGACCTCAGCTGTTGTGAGCAGTTCTTGGTAATACACTTGAAACAGAAAAATAATAACAAGAAGTGAAACTTCAGGAGATACATATATACATATATATGCTTTTTTCTCTGATGATCAATGTTCAAGGAATATAATGGCAAAAGAACAGAAATAAATTATTATTGTTCTTATCCAAGTAGTGAAAATCAAAAGTAGTTCTAAGAGGACACCAAGGAAAGTCCTGTAAAAACAAAAACAGAAAAGCACTAGAAGATCCTGCTAGGATGTTCAGAGAATCTTTGTCATTAGATCTGGATTTGCTGGACAAAAATCTGCCAGGAATGAAAAATATACTGAAAATCTCTCTGGGACAGGAGGATGGACTAGAACCACATAAAGCCAATTCTATAATGATTTTATAAAAAAGAAAATGTTAAAGAAAATGGCCTCACCAGGCAGATGGAAAACTCTGCTGCTGTTTTGGATATTCTGACGTAGATGCTAAGAAATACTGTATTTTTTTTCATCTATTCTTTTGGCCAAGGAAAGCAATTTGCTCTTATCTTCTGGAGTCCATCAAATGTGCAAGAATGAACTGCATGAAAAATACTAGATGACATTTCTCTTTCAGGAGTATCTCTGCAACATAGAGTACCTTAGCTATATTTTTGAAGAAATACAGTTTTTCTATATTTATGCAGCTTTTGCTTTGCAACTAGTGTTTTCACACTATTACTCTTGTCACAAACTACTTCTTACCCTATCAGCTAAGTCAGAAGACACATCCTTAAGCTGTAATGGCTAAAACAAAAGACATATGGTGAATTTATCTTATTTTTAAATATTACTGACCCACTAAAAAAAAAGCAAAATGCTATATGCTGAAAGTGTTGTTCTGTTTACTTTGTGATCTAAATTGCAATATTGAGAATTTATGATTTCATTTTTACAGAAATATTATCAAAATTCTCTATTTATTTTCTATTCTTAAAAAATGTAATTAAATTATGCATATTTCATTATACTGCCTCACAAATTGTAATCAATCAGGCCTTCAAATCGTGCTTTGTCTTCTCCTTTTGCTTAGGAACATCGAAAATGATTTGTAAGTAGAAAGTCTAATTCCCACGTAGATAGGAGAAAGCCACGAACCTATGTTTTTATCAAGTAAAATGAATTTAACAGTTAGTTTGCTATCCTGGGGACTGTGCTGAATGCAAGAAAAGACAATAAATCTACTGGAGGTAAACAGCTATAACATGTTCATATTATTATTTTTTTTTTTGGTCCTGTTGTTATTTAGCATACCATCCTGCTTTCATGACAGTAGCCTTGTACTACTTCTGAAGAATAACTGATTTTTTTAGAAAAATGTTTTCTTATGGTTGGTTTCACTTCCAATAACATTCAGTTAAGGCTTCTGAATATGAGTCTGAAGGTAATTAGAAAAATAACGATATTCTATATTAATTTTATTAAGTAGATTATCTTAGTCCTATTAACCTTCCACACATTCTTACAAATATTATTCCTTTCTTTTTCATTTCTCAGTAGACACTTCTGATTCTTTTTATTGAAATGACAAATCTTTAACCGGCATCTATCAAATGAAAATACAGGTATCTTGCACTTTAGTAGTGATGACACAACAGCTGTTGTTTTTTTATACAGTGACTTACTACTCAAATCTAGTCTAGCAATACTGTTCACAGAATCACAGAACATAGTGTTGGGGTTGGAGAGGGCCTCTGGAGATCATCCATTCCATCTGCTATGCTCAAGCAGGGTAGCAGGGTCAGCTAAACCAGATGATTGCTCAGGACCATGACCATGACTGACCCCAGTTAGGGGCTTAAATATCTGCAAGATGGAGAATCCATAGGCTCTCTGGGCAGTCTATCCCAATGTTTAACTATCCTCACAATCATAGAATCATAGAATCATAGAATGTGTAAGGTTGTAAGGGACCTTAGAGGTCATCTAGTCCAACCCCCCTGCACACGCAGGGTCACATGGTTCAGGGCTGCATCCAGGCGGGTTTTAAGGATCTCCAAAGAAGGAGACTCCACAACCTCTCTGGGCAGCCTGTTCCAGTGAACAAGAGTTTCCTTCTTTTCAGGTAGAATTCTGTGTTTCAGCTTGTGTCCTTCACCCCTTTTCTTCTTTCATGAGAAACATGAAACAGCCTCATCTTCTCTGGGATAAAAAGCCTCTGGTCTTTTAGCCTCTTGTTACACAAGAGGTGCTCCTGCTTCCTAGCCATGTCTCTTCACTACAGCAGGCCCATGATTCACTTTTACTGAGAAGTCTAGCATTTTGTCTGGCACTCAAGGTATGTCTCAGCAGTGCTGAGCAGAGAGGAAAGACCACCTCCTCCTACCAGCTGGGATTGTTCTGCTTGCTGCAGTCCAGGTGATCTCTACTGTTAGACTCGAACACACTCTGGTGCATGGTGTTTTTCCCCCTCAGGTGCTTTGCACTTCCCTCTATAGAATTTCAGGGACTCTTTTCCAGCCTGTCAAGGTCCCTTTGAATAGCAGCACAACCCTTTGCTCCATTGTGTTCTCCTTTACTGCCTGTAAACTTGATGATTTTAACCAAGCCTGCCACCAAGGTCATTAATGAAGAGCTTAAACTATATAGCTCCAGAACTGATCTGTAGGGCTACCTCTGCTGAGCAAACTCCAGCTGAATTTCACGCTGCTGATGGCAGCTCTCTGAGGCCAGGCGTTCAGTGACTTTTCAGTCCACCTTACTGCCTGCTTATATATCCTGTACATTGTCAGCTTGTCTATGAGGCTGTTCCTGGAGACATAGTGTCAAAAGTGTTTATAAAAACACTTTTAAGGTAGATGCTTTTAAAGGTAAATAGAATCCGCTGCCCACCCATCATCCACCAACCTACTCATCTCATCATGGAAGGCTGACCTATAGTCCCTGGCCCCACAATAACATTTTTCTTTTTCTTACTGGTAAAAGTATAGGCTTACTGGCTTTTTCTTACTGGTAAAAGTATAGTGATTACTCCTGATCACCTTTCTGTTGTTCCTGTAACTAAAAATAGGATGTAGGATTAATTGTTCCATGAGTTTTTCAGGAACAAGGATGAGATTGATAGGCCTGTAGCTCTCTGGAACCTCTGTTCGGGCCTTCTTAAACACCAGGGTAATTTTTGCCTTCTGCCTTAAAGCTAAAGTTAATATTTGTTTCTTTTTCCAGTTTTCTGGAGTTCAGTAAACGTGGTTTAGATTAAGTGTATTGTTAGGATGTTCCCGAAGAGCTTTTCTGGGCAAACATACTGGTTTGTCTTTTTAGAGCAATGTGGGTTTTTATTAGCTTCTTGATGGACATAAATTTAGTGGGCTGTAAAGTTTTCCCACTTTGGTAGAAGTGGCATGTCACATCACTCACTGCTGTAAGTAAAATTTCTCCAGCTGACAGAGGCAGGAAACTAATCTTTCTATCCTGTCCTCATTCAAGATTATCAACATAATCAGTCATCATGGAAAACACCATCAGCTATTACTGTCCTGCATCCACTGACTGAGTCCTGGGCCACCATTGGGCATCTTTCTTCATAGGATGATGATCAGTGACATCATCTTGAGGCTTCTCTAATAATTTGATTATGTTTTTTTGCAGAAAAGAACCCTGCAGCTGCAGCATGCACTTCACATTACAGTAATAGATTTCACCTGTGAACACAGTGATTCATTAATGTAAAACAAAAAGAATTTATAAAACAAAAAGTTTCTGTCCAGGTGCATGAAAGAAATGGATCCAAATTCACACCAGCAGATAGGTTTGGTGCCTCAACGTGCACCAGTGTCATGTTTACTCAAAACACCATGTGTTACCTTGTAATATTGTGTTTAGAGTGTCATTGTCATGTTTAGACCCGAGGATATAAATACGTGCAAAAAAAAATAGTGATGGAATGCAGAGCAATATGTCAAACCTCTTATCAAGATGGCAGCCTGGTAGATATACGATGCTTTTGATTAATTCTTACATATCGAACTTTAACATAGGCATGTAGGAATCTATCATGCTTTTTAGGGTCTTAATTAGGCAGACAGCTTAGCTAAAGCAGATGATATAGTATACCATAGGGCATAGAGCATAGGGAATGGCGTTTGGAATATCTCACGATGTCACGGGAAGCTACGGGCATAATTAATTACCTTACTGATAACCACATGCTGACTAACTGGGAAGTAGGTGAATCTCTCCACAGTACTGGGAGTATATATACAAATCGAACGATGCAATAAATGCTTTTTTGCTGCATCCTCATATTGAGGTCTATGCTCTCTGGCCCTGGGACGAGTAGAACCCCAGGTGAGTCCAGCTAGCGAACGAGGCTTGCTGAGACCCGTTTGGCAACATAGGCGTGTCACACTAACCTAAAACCTAGTGAACTGCCAGTAAACTTGCCATCTCCTAAACACAGTTTATCAGTCCTGACTAGTTCAGTGAGGGAGGAGTAGCTGACAGCCCTGAGGGCTGTGCTGCCATCCAGAGGGACCTGGACAGACTGGACAACTGGGCGGTGAGAAA